>JADANM010005989.1:5894366-5905713 GCA_026213755.1 Eurema hecabe | reverse complement strand
TTATAACCGCCCTGGCTTTGAGTTCTCAGAATCGAGCTCGTAGCATTTTTTTTGACGCATAATAATTTGATCAGGAAATATTTATGGAACGGGTGGTCAGACGCGAACTAGTCGAACGAGTCAATTATCAGCTAGTGTCGGTACCTGAAAGCCCCGCAATGGGTGGTTATCCGAACGTGTCCGATTTTAAGCAGGAATTTATGGGACAAAGATAGACGTGATACAAGATGGAATTTCACACGATCCAAACCTTACCCAAAACCTGTGTTAGGTGTCTTGACTAAAATATATTAAATATATCCAAAATATTTTCCAACCCCGATCCCAAATCTAGCGTATGGAGGAGTAGTACAATGAAACACATACATATAAGTTATATTTAAAAATAAAAGTAATTAGTGTTACTGTTGATACTTAAAATATGTAACATGTAACACTATATTTAATTTTATTAAAACAGTTTTGAGTGCTAATATAAATAACATTGTACCTTTATTATAGTAGGAATAGAGCCTAGCGTACAATTCGTAGCAAAGTGCTACGATATGAAGCTACGAGCTGCGTAGAAGGTGTACCTAAGAATGCCGTTCGCTAATAACGATATGAAACGAAACGATGTCAAAAGTTAATGCAATCATGTGTTATGACAGCTATTGAATAATTAATTTAATTATTATTAAATCGTATTTTGTGAAAAATGGAACCTAAAAATCCTCGATTAATGTCAACTATAGTTATGCAGTAAGCAAAAATCGTAAAACGTAATAAAACAAACATAACCCGCTGTGCATCGTAATAATGATCGCTTCTGCTAATTTGTCTGAGGGCGTGGTATGCGGGGTGCAGTTTCCGGTGCATATGCAAGACAATGCCGTTGAATGGTTCATTAATAGCCCGCAATGAATGAGCGTACACATGTGCGACACTAGCGGTGCCCCCCGGCCTCTGACATGTGCACGCGCAGTCTTGTGCAAAGACGTGACCATTCGGACACTTCGTGGAACTGCTTGCTACTTCCGATCTTCAAACAAAAGAAATCATGGTCTATGAGTCAGTACAAAGCTAAAAAAGAAAGACACTGAAAGTAGCAAATATACCAAAATTGTCCGTGTCGTGATAAATAGATTATAAATGTAAAGTTGTCTGCTGGATTGAAAAATTGTGGTTATCAGGATTTAGCGGAATATTGTAAAACACAAATCTTTGTAACGTCAGCTTCATACAACCTTAATGGAAAAACCATCTCACGGCTCACGGCAATGCCGTTATAGTTGTTTTGGATTATTTAGGAATCTGCAGTCCATTCCATTGCCATTGTTTATTGAATGCCATTGTCAATGGACCGAATAATATTATCAGTTACCAGAAACTACAAAATCTTTTCAAACTAAAATCTACGTGGGTTTAAGTATTAGGCATGGCTTATTTTCGACGCCAAGTACGCTTTCGCTTCCTGTTCTTTTCATTGCTATTTGTTCAGAAGGTAAAGTAAGGCGTAAAGTTGATACCTGCAGCACAATGAGCAAGTCCTCTTCGACAATTGAGCGCAAGTTAATGCGACCGTTATGGAGCTGTCGGTGCGACATGTTGGCGCCAGATCCGAGATCTATTGTGTAACCTCTATTGCTTTCTTAACATACAAGGTAAGAACCGATCTTCAATGAATCGAATTTTATGGCCGCTTCCGTGAACCTGCTATTTTTCTCCTGGTATTCCGAAACGGGAATATACTAATAGCAAAACCGATGTTCCCTCAGTTGATTTATTGATAACACAACCATTTATATTTGTTTGCATTATATGGTTAGTTTATCATTATATCGACGGCCGGATATGAACCGTCTCGCCGCCATTCGACGCTTATCGCTGCGCATCCAATAAAGTTTAATCCAAATTATTTAGGAGCTCGAGCACCCATCAAACTAGAACCATTTAAAATTTCTGCAAGCAATCTTCATGGTCGAGGGGCCCGCATTCGTTAATTACGAGATGACTTAATTGAGGGCATAAACAAGTTCAATGTTATGTGGTGCAGTTGCGGTAAATAGTGGTCACGTGCCTCGCAAATCGGCACAATTGCCTCGTCAGGCGAAATTAAGGGTTCTCGATTATCAAAATGGGGTTCTATATGACGTGATTATTATGTTGCGAGCATGACAAGCCTGGAATTAGTTTTATGCGCTGTTTGAAATTGATACGCCCGTATGCGGATAAGATGACACATAACTAATAAAATTTACGTTCGTTTATATTGCACAAATCGAGGTGTTAACATTTCTACACATTCAAATAAACAAACGTCGCCTTATATGTTTGCAGTCGTTCGGCAACTTGCTTGAAGGATCAGTTCCATATTTTATTAATCCCGCTATCGTGGGAAAAGCAGATAAAAAATATTGAACGTTAGATGTCATCCGCTTTGAAATACATACTTACATGTTTATATAACAATAGATGGAGTATTATATATTATATAGTACCTATTGAAAGCATTGTATACAGTCCTCATGCACTTATTTATAAGCAATACTTGAATTTACAAACTTCTTAGGTGATTTATTTATTATCTATAATTAAAAGAAAGCTCTCAGACAGTTTGATTGTTTATTAATAAGGTATACACATATGGGCCATTGTTTGTATTATAACTGTATTTTAATAAAGACAATGGGCTATAAACGCTGTCATATAGTCTACTAGACAAACCAATATAATAAAAACTATAAAAAATCGAGCATAAAGAAACCGATCGAGTTACTATTAAATATATACATATGTAATCTTCAAGTGCATTTGATGCACCATTCATCACCTAGTTCCCATAGTGCATTCCCATGCAGTTATCACAGGCCGTCAGTCCATAGGTCAGTGATTCTTGATAAGCTATCGGTCTCATTGTTACCGCAGTGACATACGGATGTTGATCGTACACGTAAACATTCACACCTTCACGTTTTGTTGCTATCAGCTTAATGTCATCCTTTTATTTTTGCATACATGAACTTAGGAAGCGAAAGTATATAATACACCCTGACAATTTCCATATACGTACGTGTTTGTTACGATTCTTCGCATGCGGAAAGTTTTGTCCTTGGATTAAAACCAGAACACTTTAAAAATCAAAAGATAATTAAATTTCCCAAAAATTTTCCCTTACTGTTTTATTTCATTTTAAATAATTATAATTTTATATAAACATGTTGCTCGCAGCATTAAATGTTTTATTAAACTAAAATTAAACGGATAATTAAAAACCAAAAACTAGTTAATATGTTTCAGTTGTCAGTTTCTTTTAACTTTATGGATTATTGTTTCTTCTTCTTTTATAGTTTGTTTTTAGGGTTTGGTACCTATAAGGAAAAAAAACCCTTATAAGATCATTTTGCTGTCGGTCTGTCTGTCAAAATTCTTTACTATGCCAACACGTGAAGGTAAATAGTGGAAATTTAAAAGGTTTATTTCAAGTTATGAAAAAACCAAACCTCAAAGTTTCTTAAGTCTCATTGATCGCGAATAGTGAAACTTGTCGACTCCATAAATACAATGAAAATATAACCTGAACATTACAATCTTATAGTCATAGGGATTATACTAATATACAAAATTTGAATGTTTTTGTACTATTGGAAAAAAGTGCTTTTTGCATGTAGCATAAGAATATTTATACGACGGATATAACATTGTTTAGAATTTTTTTCGTCTTTTTCTTTATTTCGACTTATCTCCAAAATGGCTGAAGCTGATGTAATAAGGAGTAACTTAGGCTACATTTATTTAGAAAAAAATAAAATTGCAATGTCCAAGTACCTACTGTAAAGTATCGTATATGTCAACAATTTAATAATGATCTTAGGTGGAAATGAGCCTCAGTAGGCGGGCCCGACTCGCACTTGTAGGCTTTTTCATAATATACAAATTACAATTTTCTTTTGTTGGCTAAACGAATAACTGAATAACAATTAACTTGCCACTCCTACAAGCATTGTTAAAAATGCACTATTGTAACTAAATCATAGATATTACCATATTCTTACTAAAATCTGCATTTAAATTTAATAGGGTTCGCAGCACTTAAACCTATCAGAAATCAATAGTGAATTAAAGGAACGGTAAACATTACATGGCTAGTGGTCCCGAAGTGTACTTTAGTTCTAAACACATTACAATTAATAATTATTTCTACTTCTGGACATGGATAAATTTACTTAGGAGGTACATGTATAAATATATTGTGCGTATTTGTTTTTATATATTCTACTAAAGCAATCTTCATTTAACATTGTCCGAAGTTCTTGTGTAACCGAACAGGATCATTAATAACTAGAAAATAGAAATCCCTAACATTTTAAGTTCCACTAATTTAAAGGTAAGGAATTTGTTGTCGATAAATATTAGCGGGGGGTTAGATGACGGTGTATATTTTATTTAAAAGGATGTCGATTAGAATAGATCGAAAAGGATGGACACTTAACAATTTGTCGCCTTTATGTAAAATGGTATGGCTTTCGTAGAAGGGGTTCTTATGCCACAAATCATGAGTATAACGATTATCCTCGACTAATCCTCAACTGAAGAAGCTGAATTAGCCTTTAAATGCAAACTATGTAGCCTTTTCAGACATTATATAGTTGAGGCTACAAAAAATGAAACCATAGATACATACGATTTATTTATTTAGTAAAGTTTATCCAAACCCAAATATTTTCATAAGTGTCAAGCAGGTGGATGTAATTGCTTTTAAGCACACGTGACGAAAAATACTCCTTATTGACAGGATCGAAACCACCCTGAAGGACAACGAGCGTGGGAGCCTCGCGGGGGCACCCTAATGGACGTACTAAATCGTCTTATTACTTTTGTATAATTGTTGTCAGTTTTTGCCCACCTTAGACACAATAACTAACCGCATTGCATGACATGAGACTCGTCCTTCGCTGCAATGTCCATCGTTTTTGCAACAATTGAAATTGTTTTGTACTACTTACGATAAATGCGTATCACATTACGTCGCTTCGCTACTCAATATAACGATCGACCGTTTCATTGACATGACACATTTAACTTTAATACGCTAGATTTTATCTATGTTAAGTGATTTTATTAGAAAATTCTGAAGGATGTGTTTATCGCTAAGTTCTCGGTAGGGTATAGTGAGTGTTGTGTGTCCGAGCTATAAAGGGTTTATTATTTTATGTTTGGAATGTCAATTGCGGGATGTTTGTTCAGTACAGGAGGCAGAAAGCAGATAAGGGAGCGGTGTGGGCGACCGCACTGTACAGCCAGGATGGGGAGGGTGGGTTGTGGTAGACTGCACTAGGAATATCAGGTCACCAAGTGTTACACGCCCAGGATGAGTTGGAACTTTTTTTAACAGAGCGCTGTTCCTGGAAGTGTCTTTAGAGCGGTCGGGGGCTGGCGCTCGCCGGCCATTGTGGCGCGCGGCTAGTTTTGATCTTATTGTTAATGGGACGCCAAGTTTTTTCTGAGGCCTTGGAAAAAAGGTATCATCGAGCCCAGCGGAAACGTTACGGACCCTTGTAAAGCAAAATGTATATATATACGTTCTACGAAGGAGGTGTTATTTTAATCGTAAGGTCGTCCTTTGTTGTTCAGGAATGTAGATGGCCTGTCATAATTTTAATGGCCAGTTTCTCAGGAGTTGTATGAGTCTCATGGTGCACACGTCCCGAATACTTAAGGGTTCTCGATCATATGGATCGTGTAAAATACCATTCATTATTAAGAGTTTGTTTAAAGCTGATCACAACTTACTTTCCTATTGGATTTTATCTTATACGACTGTTTATGATTAATTATGTAACTATGAGTTTTTATTGCGCATTTCCTATTTATGAACATCATTAAAATATTTAAAGAAACACTGTTTACTTAATAACAATTGTACTACATGGAAGTAGTAAATGATTCCGGCACTATCAGCCTGAAAATGTACATGATTACTAGACAATATTACATTTAATGAAATTCTTTTACATTTATCTATGGAAAAAATAAGATAATTGTCTGGATCGTCAAACGTAGGTTAACCCGCATACTTAGATATCATTTAAGGAATTATAAACCTTCACTTTTCAAATACGATAGTCAAGTCTGGAGTATTTACGACTTTTGTAGTCACAAATAAAATACCGATTGATGTACCCGATTCTCATTAGCTTACACCTTCGAAGAGATTAGTGAGGCATATGAATGATACTGGTTTACGCAAAGCCCTTCAAACGAGAGGGTCGCTGTGTGCGTGCGCCTCGAGGAATTTTGAGGTCCAATTACTATCAGACCGCCTTCCATTAACAACTTTATTTATAGTGACATGAATAACTTGCGGTCTTTTAATCAATCACACGGTATATAACCAGATAGTATATCCGGTGGTAAGGATTTAAGAGAAAAATATCTCAAAAGCTTAAAATTAAAACGAAAGCAAGAGTAATATTGTACACGTACCACTGTGAGTAGAACTTTATCAATGCAATCAGCAACGTGCAAAGTAGGCCATATAAACTATGTTTGTTGGTGTTCGAGAACGTGCTGGAACCTACTTACTTGCAGTGGAAACGTTTCGGAAATCATGTAATACACATAAATCTATCCTTCAATTTGTATTATGCCAAAATTATAATGGTTGCTTAATACAAAGCTATCCTATTTCTCGAGGTCCTCTCGGTAAAAAGTCCATTACTCAGGCTCGAGTGGCCGGCCGAGCTAAGACAGGGCCGCACGCACTTCCAAAAAGCACCCCGAGACGTAACATAATATTTCCCAAGCAACCTTTTATTTATTAGAGGAGCTACAGCACAGGCGCGGCCGGCGCCGCGACATCCAAACTTCCCAGAACCGAACCGACGTGTCGGCTCAGAACTGTTACATTTTGAAAAAAACTGATATTTATGTCGACGAAAAATAAGGGATACGACTCGTATTTATCTAAAAGCCGTGGTGAGCTACAAGCTTTTTGTTTAAATCCCGATTTGCAGGAATCCGCAGGTACTGCCTGCAGCGTAAAACAACACAACAATTTGTTAAACACATTGACGATGTGGGCGTGACCTCAAGATTAGATTCATTAGACACACTAATTAGATCATTATTAATATACGACTAAAAACGAACTTTTGTAATGAATACCATATATATATTATATATATATATATATTTGATAAACCTATATGTACGTAAAGTGGTATTAGAATGATATTTTGTTTACTAATTATTTAGTATGATAATTTTGAACTACGTGTTAATAATCTTGTCATTAGTTTTGTCTGATAACACATTAAAAAACAAGAACATGTGTTTTACTATACATATATATATATAATAAAAAACCTACTATGAATAAAAATTAATATATTTGATAATCTCTAATGCATTCCAAGGACTTTAGCAAATACAGGTAGTAAAGCCTTTATAAGCTGCCAACCGTTTTGACTTTGAACCTGAATCGCATGCCTGCCCAAGCTTGTTTTAACGAATTCTTGATTTCAAAATGTACTTACTACGGCTAAACCGTTACTTTCTACGCGTATAAAATGTATACATAGAATCATAAATTTATTAGATTAAGGATTCCTTTAAGACATAGAAAACAAATTCTAATACATATAATGAATAATCGAACGCATTACAAAACTTAAACAATTGTGTTGCATAACCATTTTAAGGGTACCTACTTCGGAGCCTCCTTTGTAACGTCACGCATATATTCGAATTCTTAAGAAATCCCATTCGCTCTAAAGCTATATCCTGTCTTTTTACGCTTTTAAGTGTCTACGTACGTGTAAATTGAATTGATAAATATGGATTTTCGTCCCGAGCGGGTTTAAAGTCTATTTCGAGTATCGATCATGTCCTACACAGAACAATTATTATAATTTAAATTTCAAAATACGGAATGTTGTTAATCGTCGATGCGTTTACTGAGCGCATGTAGGATCGTGTGACGAGATGTGGACGTACTTACGATAATTACTTTACGAATTAAGTTTAATAACTCTTCGTAAATGGTAAGCAAAGTTCCCTGAAGACATCAAGAAGAAAAGTCGATGTACGAAAATGGTACATTTAAATCTTATATTATAGACATCAATTTACCAATACAGCAATCAATTTACCGATACAAAAATAAAATGAAATTACATTTAGTTATGTAATATGTAAGAGAGTCCAATGGAGATGACATGCTCATTAATGAGAACATTAAAAAATTCACTATATCACATCGATTATCATAAAATATATATTGATCAAACTATGCTGCATATAACTACACTAATGTACACACATGAATGTTTTTGGGGCAAACAAAAAATATCAACTTTCAATTTTAAAATCTTAAGGTGTCACCAAAAATTACAAACAGCTGATATCTTTGTATAGTGCACTTGATGTCACGATAATAGTGAACCTGTATCACAATGGTCGATCCGACATAAGCCGATTAAGACGGCAATCTGCTTTGAATGAATAGTTGCTAATACCTTTAAATATTATTATAATCCGGCTAGGCAATTTTTTCGTAAATAGAATATCGTCAATTTCAAGGATCAGCTTCTGTGGCGGGGAAGTATTGGAACTGTTATAATAGTAATTAATTAAGAATTTATAGAAGTTGTAAACTAATAACTTTACGGAGCGCCATCTAGTGCCAAATTAAAGTATCTACGATGAAAACCTGATGCTTTACAAATTGTTTCGAAATAAGTCTTTTTATAGAACTAAAAAAGCATATGCCTTGTGAATAAATAGAAACATAGAAATTTAAAGAGTGATAATTAAAACAAAAGTTTTCAAAATGTTAAACTACAGTGACACTTTTCCCATTTCCATATTGCTAAACTTCCTTAGTTTTCAAACAGAACTTACAAGTTGAAATGTATGTATACTGTTATTTCTTAAATTTTAACCATGGCATACACATATTACATCCTTTTTTTTAGTAAAAACTGCCTGATATGGTCATTTTTATTCTTTGCTGATTTGAGTTAAATTTTCGATAAGCAGTTGTGACAATTAAAATGTGTTAAGTATAATTGGTAATTGTAATAGAAAAAAGGAAGTGTAGAACAAATCTATATTTTCATTCAAAAAAAATTCCAAAAAACACTTCAGTCCCCAAAATGACTTCACGATACAAATTGTGCTAAATGCAGCCTGTTATTAATTTATTAGAGAAATCATGCAAATTTTGACTCACTATGAATCACTGTCACTGCCAGAGTAATCAGCCAACAACGACAATCCTGATGGCTTCACTTCTACACTATTTTGAACAATTTCACTTTTTGACACACTTGACGAATTTGAGGCACTTTTTTCGACTGAATTTGTTGTCTGTGCTAGTTTTATTTCAGGTGCTGAGCTATTTGTAGCTTCAGGTTTCTTCCTGACAAGATTAGACAAGGGAGTTTTCTTAGAAATAACTCCTATGCTTTTATTCCAACTCTGATTCTTGACAACTGGTTTGGGTTTGACTTCTTCTAACTTAATATTTTTTGCTGCAGGTCCATTATCTTCCTCTATATCTTCTATTATTTCTTCAGCCACTACTTTATGTGCTGATGGATTACTGAACTTAACAGACCTGTAACAAAATAATATTTTCTAAGAAAGCTTTAAACAATCATTTCAGTTGTTACTTAAGTAGATAAGAGTTAAGTTAAGAGTGTGAATGGATCTTGTAAATCTTTTATAGCTATAATATAGCAATTACTCAATTGCTATATAATAAGTATTCCAATAAACTAAGAAGGTTCTGATAGTGTTTTGTATACTAAAAATACAGTTATTAAATAAATGGTAAGGTCAGAAACATCGATCTACGAAACAAAATGGGAGTCACAGGAGTTCTTTTTCGTGGCGATCAGCAGAAATGGCGATGGACAGGGCCACATACTACAGAACACAATGGCACAATGGGGATGTGGAGCTGGCACCCGACGGACAGAAGAAGAAGCCGGGGCATACAATGCCATAGATAGGAAAGACCTAAAGCTCACAGCTGATCTAAGTAGGCTCGCTCAGTAGAAGTCGCAAAGAAGACGAAAGATACATTGTCCTCCCCTAATGGTGGTGGTGGATCGTGTTCCTTTGCTATAATATATTAATCTACACAAACAAATTAAATATAAAAAAAAGTTTTCACCTTAGAAAGTTAAAAAGGTTATCTGACCTACTAAAGCTTCGTGAAAAGGATGGTACGGCCGTGCCCCCACCAAGTCGAGCAAAAAAGCCTGATGAAAGCTGGCAAGACTCAGACATTCCTGTGCATTAGAGAATGTCTATGATATAGCTCATCAGATTTTAATATCTCTATCGAGGAGAGGAGATTCAGAAATAGATATGGCTCATAACTGCATGGCACCCATGATGATGAGATAAATAATTTAAATAAAATTTAGGATATGATGTATATCCTACTCACGAGCTTTTAAATTTATAATATAAACTAGCTGTCGCTTGCGACCTCGTCCCCGTCGATTTCTTTTTCTCTTATGTCTTCGCTCCTATTAATCGCAGCGTCATGTTATATACCTTAAAGCCTTCCTCGATACAAAGACTTTTCAACAAATAAGAATTTTTCAATTCGAATCAGGAGTGCCTGGGATTAGCGCATTCAAACAAACAAACTCTTCAGCTTTATAATATTTGTATTAGTACAGACACTTTATGATATAAGTAAGTAGTGTAACATAATGAGCAAAAGAGTGCTTTTAGTGGAGTTTGTGAAGCTGTAAAACTACTTGGAAAGATAAGATACTGGGATTTAACTGAATGCAATCAAACACAATTATATAAAAATCTTAATCTAAACTAGTTTATGCCTGGAACTCTATCAACAAAAGGTGCAAAAGTGTAACACAGACAGACAATTTGCTTCAAGAATATTAAGAAAGTTTTGTTTAAATGTAAAGTAATATGTAGTAAGTTTCATTATTTAATATGTGTATATAAATTTCATGTCGCGTTGCTTGACTGCGATTGAACAACTGAACCGATAAAACGTCTCAATCAGATCATATCGACTTAAATGTCTTTAAACATTCTAGTAATACCAAAAGTGAAAAATTGGAGGCAGATAATATGGCCTATTAGCCCCTTTTTCTTTTTTAATTCTTTATCTTATAAAAGTTACACTTACTTAATAAATTCATTATCTTCCTGCTCCTCTCTTGCTTTTCTCTGTTCTTCAGTCTCCGGTTGAAACTGCTTCAACATCCCTTCGTAATCCACCGCTCGTTGTCTACGATTCAGTTCCTTTAACTCCTCTAGACTTTCCAGGAGTTCAATTTCTTGTTTTGATTGTTCTGTCCTGTATTCTGTAAAACAA
>JADANM010005989.1:5865572-5893045 GCA_026213755.1 Eurema hecabe | reverse complement strand
CGATTTTTCGCCAATTTCATGCGAGGGATTTTAGATGGATCGAAATCCGGTGGATAATATTTCTGTAAAGGATTACAAAGTTAACATTAAATCTAAAGTGAGTACAAGATATGTTATATTTATCAGCAGTATCAACAAATTTACTTACATTCAATACTTTTCGCTCAGACATCTTATGGACTTAAATTTGAACTTAATAGAATAAAATTTCTCAAATATCTAAATTAAGTTATTAATTAATATACTAAATACCACTGTTTCATGTTTGTATATTTTAATAGGTATCTTAATAAATCATTGTATTCCACACTTCACAGTCCACTGACAATGACATTATGACGGTAAGTGACAATGACAAATTGACAAAAGATGGGTCCGCTAACTTGTGTCAAACGTACTATTATTTTTAACTTATCGGTCAGTTTCAGCAGCAGCATTTTTTGATTTTTCCACTGAATTATATATATAATAATACCTCACTTTTCAATTATTACGTTGAATGTTTTAACTACATCTTTCTTTATTCATATATCGAGAACTTTAAAAAGTACTAAGTAGTGCTTTCGCTGGATGCATGTAATTACATATGCAGAGCCAGAAAATTAACAAATGTTTTTATTTAATTTGACATTGATCGAAATATCGCATTATGCTCTGTAAAAAAAAACTATGAAAAACAGCACTTATAGCCTGACCAATAAAATAAAAAACCTCGCCATAGTGCGGAAAACTAGCGGAACTAATTTCTTCAACTGGCAACCATCTATAAGAGATGTCATTATTGTCATCTATCAAAGTGTGTTGTTGATTGTGCGTGGTGTATTTGTTGGTAAAGTGAGTTATTTCAGCGTTAAAATGCCAAAAACGATTAAAAGCCAGTTAAGAAAAGTCATTTACAATATATATAATTACTTGTCAGAAAGAAGGTCTGAAGGAATGGACTATTCCTCTAAACATCACGGACCTTGTAAACATGACTGGTAGGTACCACATATACTACGTCCAATATGAATTGGCTAATTTGTGACTAATTTTTAATTTAAAAGTTCTGTTTTTTTTATTTTTGTTTTTTTTTGTATAGGTATATCCCGATCGTCCGTAATGAAAATACTATATAGATATAACTGCCGATACATGGAATAATTGTTGTGAGCATACAAAGAAAATAGAAGAAGATTATAGACAAAGGGGACCAGTAATTGACGGAGACATTGAAAAATTTCTTATAAATGTTGGTGACGATAGTGAAACATCCAGTGATACAAGTAGCAATGAATCTGTTATATCTGAAATTGAAACACAACAATCAGACAATGAAGATCATGAAACATATGAATCTGTTGAATATATTTTGGATTCTGACTTTGAAGACTCATGCTATTAAAATGAAAATATTAAATAAAGCTAATACTGAAATAATAAAGTTGTACTTTTTTAAACTGCCTAATTAGAATCAGAATCAGAATGCCTATAGTTTAGTTTTGAGGAAGTTTATTTCACAATACTTTAAAAATTAATTATTTACTTTAATAAAAACTTGTAGTAGGAACAACCTTTAGAAAGTAAATTTTAACTATCCTTCCCGAGCGTTAGAAAAGAAAGAATTAATACCTAGATTGTATTGTTGTGATTAAAAAAAATTTAAACGTCGATTCTTCTAGCCGCGCATTTAAATAAATAGTAGGTAAACTAACTTTTCTGTGATGGATATTAAATTAAACACTAGCTTAAAAAAAGTACACCTGCCAATTCGCCATAGTATGACTATAGTAGATGTTGCCATAATCATAGTGAATATACCCTCAGCGCAGGTTTTTTATTTTTTTGGTCAGGCTTTAAATACTTGTAAAAAATTGTGTCTCAAGCTATAACCAAATTTAATAAGTAACACTTCAATATTTTTTTTATTTATAGTATGAAAATAGATAAAAAATTCATTTCGGTAATTATGCTGCAAAAAAAAATTTAATAAGAAACTCACAAATTTCACAAAATACAAGACACGTCACTAATTTTTGCAGTTTATATATTTCCAAGAAGATTGTCTAGTAACTTCAAAATTTCAGAAGAAGATAAACTTTCTGAAACAAAAATAAAGTTTTATTAATTAAAGCAAGTGTATCCACTTTCATTTTATGAGAAAGACTGGTTAAATTTTCTAGATAATATTATATATTTAATAGATATAAATACATTTAAATACGTTACCTATTTATATCTATTAAATATATTTAAGTTAAAAATTTATTAATTTACTCATTATCAATAAAATAATTATTTTTAACCTGTCTTTTCTGTTGCCCCCAGCAGCAAGCTCATGTTCAAGCGCGGCAATTTTTTCTTCGTGTCTTGTCCGCTGCGCTTGCGCACGCCGCTGCTGTTCTTCAAGGGCAAGCACAATCTTCTCCAGCCGATGAATCTGTTGCTGCTTTGTTTCTAACGTCCCAAACAGCTCTTGTATTTCATCGGCTTTGGCGGCTATTTGCTTATTCACCTATCGTATTTGGTAATGCTAAATATAAATGTTTAGAGTTAAAAAAATCGGTTCGTCGTTAGCTATATGTTTCAAATATATTCTAAACGAGAAATACTTGTTCCTCTTGCAAAAAAAAACATTATCTGCACAGGCTGAATATAAATAAATTATAGTAATTGACAGCGAATAAACATCAAACAAAAAAACGCGATTCTCACTTCATCTACAATTTTCATTCGATGTTCCAAATCTTGCTGTAAAGCGGCAAGATCCCGACTCTGTTCCGTTTCCTTGTTCTTGAGCATATTGATCAGTTCTTCGCGAATCTGTGGCACTCATGCGATTAAAAAAAGTTAGATGCCTACGTCTATTTAAAAATAAAACGTATTTTTTTAATAAATAAAAATAATAACTTAACCTATTTAAAATTTTTCTACGGATTGTCAATGTGTTTAACTAAGAATTAGCTTACTTTTAAACATTATAAAACAGTTAATTCACCCAGCATGAAATTGACGCGTTTTATTTGGTGACGCATAGTAAGCATTTTTTAAAAACGTATATTTAAAAAATAAGTGTCGTAAGTAACCTTTATAACTCTTGCCTGTGCACGAGATGTTTTGTCCTGCTGCTCAAGTTGCTGCTCTTTCTGTGCAAGGACTTCTGACAACTCTTCATTACGGTGGACGGAGTCAAGAAGACCCATCTTTAGGCTCATTATCTAAATATCGTTATGAAAGGTTAAGGTTAGTGTAATTTTTTTTAATATCATAATTAGTCACAACGCACCAGTGATATTTGTGTTTAATTTGTAACTAAATAATAATAAAATGTTTTAAGTACCTCTTGTTGTAAATCTTGATAACTTATACCGTTAGGTGTCTCTTGACAATTTGCAATGGCTCGATTGTGAGCTTGCAAATCTCGGACGTACTGTTCGTATTGAATTACTTTCTGTTCACTGCAAAAACATCATATAAATTTTACCAGAGGTAATTTATAATTTTTATATAAATAGCAGATCGCGTTAAAATAATGAATTAAATACTTGAGTTTAATGTTTTTGGAAAGATCCCGAAGCTGAGATTGCATTTTGACAATGACTTCCTCTTTGCTTAGTAATTCAGCTGCCAGTTTCTGTTGTAGACCCACTTTGTTGTCTGCTTCCTAAAAATATACTTAAAATGTAAAAATAGTGTGAAGAAAATGAACTCTTTTCTAAAAATCATTGGGATGATTACATAGGATAAAAAAAATTTAATCTTAATTTTAAATTGACAAATATTTACGGTTATTTTCGTAAGCGTCTCCAAGAAGCGAACTTTTTCCCTTTTACATGCATTTACTTCTTCTTCAGTTACACGTAATGTATCCTTAGTCGCTTGAAGTTCTGCCCACAAATCCATTTCCCTTTCTGTTGGTAAATCTAGAATAGACAAAAAACCGTAACATGAAATATTATTCATCACTCTACTATAAGCCCTTTTGGCCTTTTATGGAGTTGTGAAAAATTTAAAGGCGCTATTTATTAGCGGTTTCAGAGCATTCCCAGCATAAGAAAATATATTTTCCCCGTTCTGGAGCTACGATGACTCACACACAAACACACCCACATTTTAAGTCATTCAATCAATAACGAAATATTACCAGGATTAGGTCTACTATTTTCCAGTTCCGTTATTTTCGCTTTTAGATCTTCAATCGTATTTTGACTCTCTGTTAAAGCTTCTTGTAGCTCCTTTTTCAATTCTATCTCCTGCCGAGTATTATCCCGTTGCGCTTCCAACGTCATTGATAATTCTTTAAGTTCGTTATTGAGATCTTGTATAGCTGATTTGTGTTGAGACGTTAACGTTTTAATTTGTTCTTTCAAATCGCTAATTCTGAAATACAAAAGTAATTGTCTTACTACGGCTGTACATAATAAACCAACTAATATCTTATGTCAATAAAAAGGTATTAACTCGGCTTGTAGGGCGTCGCGTTGTTGTAACAATTGATTGCTTGTTACTTCGCCAGTCTTAAGTGATTCCTTTAATTTTCTTGCTCTTGCTTCTAGTTGAACTTCTCGTTGACGGCTCTTGAATCGTTAATAATTAATTAACACAAAACACGATTACTAATTTTATAGAGATTCTAATTTTATTTTATATTGCTTTATGCCTACGTACCTGATCTTCTAAACTTTTGACGGTGCCAGTAAGACTAGCAATGCTAGCTTCTGCTTCGCGCAACTGGCGGTCCATCTTGTTAACCCTAATTCGTTGTTGCCTAAGCTGAGATTCTGTAGTTGTCAGTTTGTCTTTGATTAAGAGTTTTGAAGCTTTTTCCTCTTCTAACTCTTTCCGTGTTTCCTGATTATATAAATGAAATATAAACGAATTATAATAATGAAGTATTTGAAAACAATTAACAAATTGTATTGCGTCGCTTTAAACATGTACATAAGGGAAGAAACAAAAAGTGAAAATAAAAATATACAGTTTAGAATCTAAGATTACCTCCAAGAGCTTAGCAGTTTCAGTATCTGTACGTATTTCATGAACTTCACTGACTGCCGTTTTTTGGGACTCTAAGTCAAGTCGTAGGCGCGCGACCTCCTGAACTAATGTTTCTCCAACAGAAATTAACGTAGCCCTTTCTCGACACGCACGTCTAATAATCAAATGATTAACCATAAAATTGAAGATCCAGTGAAATGTAAATAATATAATCCCACTCTGTTCCTTCTGCATATCAATGACATCCTGCAATTTGGCAGTATTCATTGCTATGCAGATGACAGTACTGGTGATGCATTATATACCGGCCGACGCACTCTTTCCCGGGATCACGTCACTGAGAGTCGGAACGAACTTGTGTCTCAAATCGAGCTCTTGCTTGATAAAGTCTCGACTTGGGGTCGGACTAATTTAGTCGAATTTAACCCCAAAAAGACACAGGTCTGCGCGTTTACCGCGAAGAAAACACCCTTTGTCGTATCCCCTCGGTTTGAGAATACTCCCCTTGGTACCACAGCCAGTATTGGTATTTTGGGCGTCAACATCTCGAGCGATGTTCAATTTCGAGGTCATTTGGAAGGTAAGGCCAAGCTGGCCTCTCAAAAGCTCGGCGTGCTCCAGAGAGCGAAGCAGTATTTCTCGCCCAAACATCGCCTCATGCTTTACAAAGCGCAAGTGAGGCCACACATGGAATACTGCTCTCATCTCTGGGCCGGAGCCCCTCAGTACCAGCTCCTTCCATTTGACCGCCTCCAACATCGAGCGTCTCGGATGATTGACAGTACCGACCTTACTGATCGGCTTGATTCCCTGGCACTGCGAAGAGATGTCGCGTCTTTAAGCGTATTCTACCGCATCTATCATGGGGAGTGCTCAGAGGAGTTGTTCGGTTTGATACCTGCCGCTGATTTCCACCACCGCACTGCACGCCACAGGTTACAATACCATCCTCACCACCTTGACAGCTGGCAGTCAAGCACAGTGCGTTTTCGCAGGAACTTTTTGCCACGCACGACCATCCTGTGGAATCAGCTTCCTCATGCAGTGTTCCCGAACAAATACGACTTGGGGACCTTCAAAAAAAGAGCGTACCTATCCTTAAGAGGCCGGCAACACACTCGTGACATCACGAGTGCTCATGGGCGGCGCTGATCACTTTCCATCAGGTGACGCGCCAGTTCGTTTGCGTATATTATATAAAAAAAAAAAAAAAAATATTGAAGTTTGATCTATCTATAACCAACAATAAAAAACAAGTTGGTCCTTGTTTTCTATTGATCAACCACCCATTTTGAGAAAAATAAACAAGATCGGTTTTTCACTAACAAATCTGTGAGACTCTGCTAGGAATATTTTAATAGGTAAAAGATTTACTTCGACAGTAGTGTAATTGTATCCACTGCATCATCCGCTCGTGCTTTAAGATCTCGAAGGGTTTCACACATTTGTAGCCCCTGGTTATTGTAACGAGCAATGCGCTCTAAAGCATTGTTGTCTACTTCTTCCTTTAAAAATAATTAATACCGTTATTATGTTTTTATGAACAATATATCTAGCTTATGGTCATACAATTACCTCTTTCTCCAAGTATTCTTTCATCCAGTCAATCAATTCCTGTCGAGCTGTAAAAGCTTTCAAACACAAATCGGCAAAACAGGCTGGTATATTTAGGGCCTTACTTTCAACGTCCGCTAATGCTTCCTCATCTGAAAAAATGATTTATACATTATACATATTAAGAATATACAGATAACTACAGTTGATGTTTCTCGTGTTATATACCTATAGATACACTAGTATTAAACAATTCGACAGCTCCATCGGTGATGGAAGTGGCAGCAGCGTTGCGACATAGTTCATTAATTTCCTCAGACGTCCAGTCAGCTACATTATAGACCAACAATTCTGATATTCCTTCTCCACTTGCCGATATACCCTCATTTACCATCCGCTCTCGTAAATTTCGCAAATTGTCAAATACTTCTAATAAAGCTTGCTGAAAACGCAATAACTTAATTAAAAACCTCAATACAATTTCTTTAAATTAGACTGCTAGTTCGTCAGACAAACTTTTATAAATTATTTTACGTTTTACTTTAAAAAAGTAAAATATATAAAGAATTCATTTGATAAATAGTTTCATAAATTACGATCGTACTTGTTTAAGATCAAGTTCCTTTTTAATGCAATGAAATAGCTTCTGTTTCGCTATATAGGCGGATTTGATATCTTCGTCCTTACTTGACAATTTGGTTATATTAGTCAGTACGGGGGTCGAAGGTCTGGCTGTGGTTTGCTTTATTGGTGTTTTCGGTCGGACTGACGCAGTAGGTTTAAGAGGCGTGTTAGGACGACTGTAGGGAGTATTGTTTCGCTGCGCTGATTGAGCGGGTGTAGTTGGACGACTCGGTATTCGGGGAGTTTGTGGACGGCTGGACACAGTCTTCGGTGTTGCAGGACGACTAGTTACTGGTGTCTGTAGCCTTGATTCTTCTCTACTCGCTATTGACAAATATTTTAGTGCAGTACTTTAAAAAACGAACCATTACAATGTATGTTATAATATAGATATACCATCAGTTAGCTTATCCGTTTCTAACGCTATAGAGCTGTCCTGGGCTTCGTCCAGATCTCCTCGTATTTCTATGTACAAGCAAAATTATATTAAAACTAAAGCTCAAGTTTTTATCATGGCTAAGTAAACCTATCTAAAATAAATAAAATTTACCGAATCGATCATCAATATTATTTTGTACGTCGTCTAAAATTATAACTTCCGCAGGCGTATCCGAAACAATAACTTCACTCAATCCTTCCTCGAAAACTACTGAAACTGGTTCTTTATTATGTACGACCTAAAAGTAACAAAACATTATGAAAATGCATCTTTGCGAGAATAAAAGTTATATGAATATAAAAATACTTGCAAAAATATCAGGATCCGGCAACGATTCATGTTCACGGAGTTTATTTATCTGAAAATGAATAAAAGGTTTTAGTTAATTAGAACGAACAAAAATAAAACAGATCAATAAGTTTTATTTTAACTACCTTATTAACTTCAGTTTTTGAATCGGACTTTCCATTGCGTTGAATAGCTGTTTTAATCTGAAATACGAGTCCCAGATGAGAATTGTACAATTGGTTTACTTAGGTTTCATTTATTATATTTTAAGAATAATAAACTTAGTTTTTAATTATTTAAAATAGAAAGGTGGTTTTAAATAATATTGTATTTTATTTATTGTGTTTTTAATATTTACACGGGAAGCAACTGGTGAAGGGGGCGCTCTGGCTGGGGAAGACCGTTGTGATGCGGGTAGGGCGAGATTTCTATTGGTAGCATTTCTAGCGGCACGTGCGGCCGACGCGGCAGTCGGTCGCGGAGTGAGACGGGGAGCTGCCGCATCTTGAAAAATGAAATTTAATTAAATAGAAATGTCATAGTTAAGAAAGCTTTGTTATAAAGGCCTCAAATATTTTAAAATCCTATATTTATATTTCTGCCTGCGACCTACAGCAATTTTAGGTTCGTAGTCGTATAAACTTACAACAGAAAATAAAAAAAGGAACTCACATGGTTTATCTTTAACTGATTTCAATGAGGTTGACATTGTAAATTCATCTAAAATTGAAGGCAAAATAACGATGTGAATTTAGATAATACAATACACAAAACCATGAACGTGTAGAAAAATGTCTATGTAAATGACGCTGTCATTTTGGTTCTGATTTTAAATATTGGTTTAATTTTACATAAATTGCCTATAGCTCGAATACGGCCTTCATGTGTAAACAAGACATACTTAAGGGTCGTAGCTTTAAAGATTACGATATAGGTAAGTAAAACAATTAAAAGTGTTTTTACTCTTTTAATATGATGATTACCTATAGGTAATAGAGTTTTGAATCATGTTTATAAAATAAGTTCTGTAATTGTATGTCTATAAATGTATTAATATGTAATTGATGTGATCATTTAACAATATAATAATTTATAATATCATAATATGGATTACGAATAAAAAATGATTGAGGCTAAGCTTTATATACACACAGGTTTATTTTTTAATATAATATATAAAAAATAAGGTTGACTGTTTGATCTGGAATTCGACACGCGGCTTATTGAAAGAATGTTATCATAATTTTCGAAATAAGAAAATAATTAATGTAAACTGGTTTGTTAAATTCTAAAGTGCTCTTCTATGACACAATAACGTCAATTCTATTAGAATTCGTTTGTGGTTTCGTAATTTGTTAAAATTTTTGTCGTGTTCGTTTCGTTTTGGTGGAAAAAATTAAAATTATGCTAATAGCATTATCTAATTAGGAATGTCTGAAGATCAAGCACGGGGTACGTTTGCTTTTTATTTGAAGATATTATATGAGCCTTAATATCTAAATGTTGTCTGGTTGTATGGAGATGAAGAGTACGCTATAAAAGCATTATCACAAATGTAAATGCCGCCCAAAAAAAGGTCTAGATACGTTTTTTGGGTATACAGTTTGAAATAACACATTTTTCGTACGTTATTTTGTTTTTTTTAAAACTCAGGGCAATGATAATAGAGTAATAGCTCATGTTATACGTAAAATAATATAATATATAAATATTTATTTTTGCAACAAGCTTAATGTTATAAAGTAGGAATCATTGAACAAGCACATCTCAAACATTTTAAAATTGAATGCAGATTTTAAATTTGTTTGCAAAGGAATTTCAATCTTAAATATTATATTTACAATGATTTTTTTTGCATTAATTGCATCTTCTCATGTGAAAAAAAACAACAATCAGAGTCAATATTTCTTGCCGGTTCTTGTGTGTAGAGGGGAGCGTCAAGGATCTGACTTATTCCAAGTTTCGCAGCTTTGTTAAAAAATGTCTTATTAAAAAGGCGTACTATACATTAAATGAATATATTGAAGACAAAAACGCTTGAAATGATATTTCTTGACGCTCGTGGGACGGTGACCCTTTTTCATGTATAATTGTATAAATATTATAATAGTCGAATTTTTGTTTCAGTAGAACCTTGATAAGTCAAACCTCGGTAACTTAAATACCTCTATAACTTCAAAAAATAATATGTTCCCTTCCCATCAGAGCCCATAACCTCTGTAACTCAAAATACGCAACCTCTATAACTTCAATAAGTAATCTCTGTATTGGCCCTCAGTAACTAAAAGAAATGTTTCCACAACCTCTATAACATAACATTGTTTGTCAATATTCCATTTTGAAGGAGTGTGTAAAACAAAAGATTTCGGTACATTTATTGGTTCTTCTCTGTAGAAACTGCCTTCCGAACCGGTGGAAAATGTTTTATAATACCATGACGATTCAAAAGTGATACCAAATGTTGCCTTGTTGAATAGAGATACTTTTGACTTTGACTTTAACTTTATTATCAGATGTGCCGACCGGTCAACAGAAGTCTCGTATACCTCAACGTCTGTCACCGGCGCGACCTAGGTTCCAGCTTAGGACTAAAGTCAATGCAAATCATGAAGTGGTAAATCCTGATTTATTTCCTTAATTATATAATATCTTCGACATTCTAGAATGACAGATTTTACTGTTCAGTTTCATAGATCTAATATTATATTCTTTAAGTTGATTCATCCGCTATTTATTCTCAGTTCTGTTTCAAATTATTTGTGTTATCAAATTCAAATTTAAAAGTTTCAGAACATTTCAACTATATGGTTTTAAAATAATTTCTAAAATCGCAACGCTTGAACATATGTTACTATGACTATTGATATACTGTTTATCTATTGTAGTATTTTATTCTTGCTTCTGAATCTTCTGAATTCTTGCTTGAATGAATAAAATAACACGAAGACCTTTAATTTTAATCTAATTGTAGAAAAATAAGACGGAAACGCCACAGCATACTCGTTTTAGCACCAAGAACACGATTCGACCGCGATCTGGAGATGTTAGTATTGGAACCATATTACATGATAAGTAGGTAATTTAACGTAATCGAGACATTTTTTTACAATATTTATATCTTATTAAAAACAATCTTAAGCATTCACCACTATGAGTCTTCATATAGTTTCAAATACGTTCAGATATCACTTTTGTAAAATAATTGTATATTGACAATTATTACAGCAGGCAAGACCGAAATCTGCCAATCAGGTTAAAGAAGAATTAAATCAAGCTTTGCATAGCCAACCTGTTATGCGTACAACACGTTATGCTGACGAAAAACAAAAGGTTGCTTTTGTGTATTTTGTATGCTAAATGCTTAAAATCATCTCTTTTATATATACTTTTTAGTTTACCTTTAAAATATGTAAAAACATGTAATGGAGATAGCTTGACCAAACTAGATAAATAAACAGGCTGGAATCGAATAGAGTAAAAGATTTATTTATTTATTTAATTTTAGAAAAGGAAATTTACATGCTTCTTATAGTACTCTAACTTTCAAGGGCAAAATATATTACAGCTTTATTTCCATCATCCATCACGAAAATTAGTTACGATATTGTATTGACAGCTGAAACAATATGAGATAACAAAAGGCCTATTTCATTAATAATGGAAATTGATATTTTACAGAAAGTTACGCCAGCATCAAGGCGGAATATTAATGATCGTCAAAAGGAGGTAGCACCCACCAGCAGGCCTACAAGGCCAATTATAACTGTCCCTGTTAAACAAGTAAGTTGCAGGACAATACAAAATTCTTCTCAATAGATTCTATCCTCCCTTCTCATTACTGAAGGTGTCTAGCTTGAATTGTTCACTCAGTGTACAATGCTTCTCCAACTGTCTGCCTTTGGTGGTCTTCATAAATTCGGTAAATTTCTTCCTCCACCCATAAAAACTACCCTCCTTTTACTGGTATTGTATTACCGGTACCGCACTGAACAAAAAACCTGAGATAGATTAAAAAATTCTCAATATTTAATTATAGGTACGATAAATACGAATAACGATATGCCCAATTCTAAGGAATACTGAAAGGCTTACAAAGATACCTTTTCTTACAGAAACAAGCGCCAAGAACACCTTATACAGCCAGAACATCATCTATTCTACCCGATCAGGTTAATAGTCATTTCACATATTTAGTACTTAATAATTCTCGTATTACCAACTTCACTAGAACTTGGCATTGCTTTTTATTAATCAACTTAGATAAGTATATAGACTGTAGTGAGACTGTTTATAATGCCCATAATATTGTAGGACACCATCAAAAGGTGTGAAGAAATGGAGGCTCACGATTTCGGATATGCATACAATATGCCTGATTCTACCGACACATATACAGAAAATGATGAAGGTTAAACAAAGTTGAATTCAGTAGTTTCTAGTTCAGTAGACTAAAAATTTATATAAACAAATTTGAAACTATAAATCATCCTCACACTAAAATATTGTCCGAATAAGTGAGTGCCAATTTTCAAAATACAGGGTATATGATATATAGTTTAGTAGTTAACTGTACAAAATGTATAAGTGAAATTTATGTATTAAGACAAATAACTTCTATAGACTCAATAACCACGAGGAGTGAGAAAGTAGTACACTTACAATTGAGCTGGCAGGAGAAGATAGCACAATTTGAGAAGATGAAACGTGAATTAAATGATCGGCAGGTGATACCTTATCTATACTTAACCATTCGATTAACTAGTTAGTTTTTTAGATATTCTACGAAAAAAATATGACAAGTCAATGTAAGTAAATCTCCCATCGACCATAGACAGAATTAATGTTGCATATATGGCACAAGGGGCCTCACCACGTTTAATTTAACTGCGATAGATATAATGCTCCGTTAGTCAAAGGGTTTCATATTATACTATATCGGAATCCATAATTTTAAAATTGTAAAATTGCTTAACGTGTCGTAGTGTGTTGTGATAGATTGTTGTATATGCCTAATTTTTTACTTTTTAATTTTATAAAAGTTTTGCTGTATTGCCATTAGTATGTCCAAATAGATAAACATTCAGGTAAAACTGTTAGAAAGCGTTTCCCGTTTTCCGTAGAACACAATATTGCAAATGTACGCGTCTCTCTGCGGAACGCAACAGCAGCTGGCCCAGTTCGGTCAGGAAGCGTGTTTGCCGACCACCGAAGACCTGAAAGTGATGAACGTGGCCCAAATGACGCCGGCCCAACTGCTGCAGCTTTGTGAAGAGACGGCTAGGAAAAAGGAAGGTAGGTGCAGGTTCAATGGCTACCGGGTATCCCCCCTAGCCCGGTTCGCCCCTCCTTAGTGAACGTTTTTCATTCGCGGAAGATTCTGCGGTAGGATAGCACAGTGAGGTTTTAGTCGGTAGAAGACCGAAACTTAACTAATGCTCTTTTTTTCGGAGTTCCACTGTAATCCTATGAGGATTTCAACTACAATATAATTTTTTTTTTTCTGGAGTTTAGTATTCTCTTGGATATTTTTATCCTCTTATTTTAGGTACATATAACAACATAATACGTAATATCTATCGAATATTAAGAGTGGAGTTTTTAGGACATGAATTATTTGTCACTAAATTAGACGTAAAATTGTTGTTCTAACACAATACGTCGGTGACGGAGTCGGCCGTGTTGCCTATTGTTTCTACCCATCGTATTTATATTTCGCATTTGCGAATCCACACTGTAGCGAAAGTTCTACAAAGTACAAATATGTCTTCTGCATTTGAAACACTCAAACTAGATAGAATGATTAATTATGTTTTTTCATTTTTCTTTAAATTATCAAAAAAACCAGGGAAAACATTTTCAGACAATGAAGCTTTAGCAAAACAAAACATTAAATTTCCCATGGACATAAACAAACTTAATAATATTCCTAGCAAGATTGTTTCTACGTGCGAGCAAATTTTAAGTCATCAAACAGATTTAACGGCTTGGTTTAAAGGACTTATTACTCAGGAAAAACGGGTAATTGACACTTACTACATTAAAATAAGAAATAAATATTTTTGATGTAAACTTTTCTTGATGTAAATATTAAACTGTATTGTTAATGCAGGAATGTAGCGTAAGTTTATTGACAAAAAAACTCAAAGAATTTAATGCGGAAAATGAGATGCTGAATGGACTCTTGCATACGAGTCAAAATGAATTTCTAAAAGAATCTAGTAATATGGTGGAATTTTTAAGGTAATAGTTAAATTTTGAGGATAACCTTAGCTTATAAAGTATACAGTTTTAAGCACGGTTAATTGTATTTGCAGAAAATGCATCAAAGACACGATGCCTCTTCAAATACGTAATGAAGAACTCACGTATGAAATTTCCGAATTAAACTCAAAAATTATTGATCTTCGTAAACAACTGCATACTGCTGAACAGTTAAAATCTCAGAACCACAAGATTAAAATTGTGGTGAGGTGACATTTTTTAATTGAAATGCGTTAAGAATTAATATTAAGGGAGAAATACTATTTATAGGAATTAGAAAGAGAATTAAAAGAAGAAAAAAGTAAACAGGGATCTATGCGAGACCGTATCAATCGTACAACTGTTCAAGTGAAAATGGAAATGGAAAATTCAGCTAATCTAGAAGCCGCTTTGAAACAAGCGCGGACGCATATTAAAAACTTGGAACGAACGATTTTACAACTACAAGATCAGGTATGTTATTTATGTATATGAAATCACATTTGTAAATCTTACTAAATCTAGATTTCAGATACTTAATACTAGATTAGAAAACTAGATTTTTAATACGTACGTAATATTCGCTGTTCAATTTCCAATATCTAGAATAATCGGTTGCAAGCCGACTTCGATGCGGAATTAAACAAACTCAATGAATCTATAAAAGAAAATACAGTGCATTTGGAAGAGATTGCTGATGCACGAGAGAAGCTTCAATCGGAGTAAGTTCCGAAAATGTAAAAATTAAACTCTTTTATCATTTGTATTTAAAGTTTTTAATACTGCTACGATATCAATCAGGAAAGAAGATTTAGAAAAGCGTCTAGAGGAGCTATCTACGCACTATAATGAATCTATTAATAATTTAAAACAAGAATTGAATACAAAAGTGACTCAACTGATTGAAGCTGAGAAAAAGTATAATTTAGAAATTGAAGAGAAAAAACGACTACAAGAAATAGTAGAAGCTCAGTGTGCACAGCTGATTGAAGCTGAATGTCGATACAAGGACATGTCTAAAAAGTTACAGGATTTCGAAGAACAAATTAGTAAGACCCGTTTTTTTTTAATTCTTGCGCTCAATAACGAAAGAAATATGATAAGTAGAATGTCTTTTCCTTGATATTTCTTTCTTGCTACCGATAAATCGACATATTAAGACTTGATACAAATATTAAATTAATCAAAAAGCAAGAATTCCCTAACGATAATAAAAGCTTTTTTCTGCCGCATCCTACCTTTATTTATTGGCGTTATAAAATAGTTTATGTGATATTATTTATTATGTACATGTACATGTACATAATAAATAATATCACATAAATTACTTAGGATTAAAAAAAAACATTTATAACTTTAAGGCAAATCTTGCGATAGTGAAAGAAAACTAGAAACAGTAGAAGAAGAATTGCATATGGTTAAAGAAGAGATCGAACAATACAAACATCGTTTGATCGATCAAGTTGATACTATGAAAGAAATTGAGGTAAAATATTTATGGCCATTAGTAATATGAATGCTCTAAGTGACCAAAGCTACCAATGTGAATTTCTATTTTTTTTAATCCAAATGTTTAAGCTGATCTTTTAATAGCAAGGAAAGATCATCATTGTAATTAAAAATATTTACAGCAAAAATTTAAAGAATCGCGAGCACTTGAAGATAAATTGAAAAATGATCTACAAATTAAAGATGATTACATAAGCACATTAAAAAATAAACAAATTCACCTGGAAAAGCAATTGCAAGAAAGGTTTTTGAATATATCTGATTGTTTTTTTTTATATTCTGTATATTTACAATAAGTAAAATGTTCAAATTGCTTTTTCAGTGACTCCAAAATGGCACTGTATGAAGAACAATTAATTTCTTTGAAAACTCATATTTTACAATTGCAAGAGTGCTTTGGCGAATATGAAAATATTAACGACCTACGTGAGATGGTAAGACTATTCATTAACTTGTTTTTATAATTTAAAATATACATTAAAATTCTTAAAATTGATTATTAAAATTAAAATTTTTAAAATTGATTCTAGCTTAACCAACAAAAGAGTAAAGTTCAGGACATAGCATATAAAAACAGTGAATTAAATGAACAATTGGAAAAACGAAATTTGGAATTAAATTTACAATTAGAAACGGTTGCAAAACAAGAACATGATCTTAAACAAAGAGATGATATCATAAAAATTCTGTCACAAAAAGAGGAAGAGCAAGCTCACATTATTAAGCTACTTCGAAATAATTTAGAAATAAGAACTCAAAAGGACACTGATGTGATTAATCGTGTATTAAATTGTTTGACTATAGAATACTTATTCTTATTTTAATATTATTCTTAATGTTTCAGCTACACAATCAACTTCTCGAGAAAAATGAAGAAATCGATGTTCTCATTAATAGTCTCGAAACCAGAAAAGGACAAATATCACAATTGGAAAAAATCATTCTAACTTTAGAAGATCAACTACGTAAAGTTAGTCAAAAGAAACGAAAAGACGACGACAAGATTGACATTCTCGAGCAAAAGATTGAAGAATATAAGACATTTGTTGAAAATAGAAGTCATGTTGAACCGCCAACGAAAAACCTCGAAAGCTTATTCGTAATTCTAGAAGATGAATTGGGAAATTCGTTTAATGAACAATACAATAATATGGATAATAGTAAAAGTCAAAAGAGTAAATATTCCAATAATCGTAATGAACAGCAGAAAAGGCAGGAATATGTTCCAAAACAGAACATCTTTGAAACAGATAACGAAAAGACTTACACGAACGATGTGGGCGATTTCGTCAAAAACGTTCCAAATTTAACCAAAGATAATAATAATTATAAGAAAGAAAATTCTAGTCGTAAGAAAAATGTGCACATGGATACAGCTAGGTGGGCCGCACGAGGTGATAGATTTATGGTAGCCTCAACTCCAACGAGAGAAACAAATTCTTTCCAAACTCCTCGAGAGCCGAATGCGAGCGTCGGCCATTCAAGAGACAAGTATATTTCAAGAAATCTGCCGCTTCTAGTCCCAGATCCCTTTAGAGATGACAAACAGTATAAAATGCTTAAACTGGCTAGTCACAGGCTGTAATATGCATTGTTTTCGTGCTTTATATCATTCTTGTGGTCGATATAAATCATTAACATTGTGAACGCTTTAGTAATTGTATTTATTTCTAATAAAATTATACACTATTACACAAATACACTTTACTCTTCCTTTTGTTACTTTCCATTTATAGTATTTAATCATAGAAAATACTGGAATCTGGAAAAGTTTTATACGTTAATACTTCATACATAGCATGCACTTATTTAACAATTCAGCAACTGAAACAAACTTGGGGTGTTTCCAATTTTGGGTTGGGAGTTCGGTGCGTGTCTGGCGCGTAAAATTTCACGTTCCAAAATGGCTCTGCGACGTTCCAATTGTGTCCTGACTCTCCCCTCCCTCTCTAGTTGTAAGCTTTGTGCCAGCACGGCACTTTCCAAGCGTAAGACTCTAGCTCGCTCTGCGCGTAAAGCTGACCATGTATCAGCTGCACATGCGCATATAGAAGATAAAGATCTCGACACCTAAAACCACAATTATTAATTATTATTAGTAGGTAGATACATCTTAAGCAAACTGGGAAATCGGCAACTACTGATGCGTTGAATCTGACCTCAGGGTGAAGAGTTTCATCCATAGGTGGTGGGTCACTCTGTTCACTGAGATGAGCCGCAAGCTCTCTGCGAGCTCGAGTCATTCTAGCAAATAGATCTGCGGCGCGCTCGTGTCGCTCCAACATGAGAGCCCGCGACGCAGCAGCGGAAACCAACGCTGAACGTTCACGGGATAACGTTTCTACTTGCATGTGCAATTCTATAACCTATAAAGATTATTTTTGTTAGACCATGAATTTAGAAAAAAGATTTCCGAAATATTTGAATTGTTTACCTCTGTTTGTAAATCTTGGTAGGAGGTTTCTTTTGAATAACAGTCGTAATTCCTTAACCTCTTCACCTCTAACCGTAACGATGCGAGTTGGTTTTCGTATTCAGTCATACTTTGTTCCCTAAAAAGGTTAATTAATAAAAATTAATAAAAAAATAACAAATTCATAATGTAACATTGAGCAATATATACGGACATAATCTTTTCATTTTCCCTTAGTTCTTCAATAATACGTTGGAGTGACATTATTTTCTGTTCACGATTTAACAGCTCAGCGGCCAGCTTATCATCTTTGTCGGCTCCTTCTTCTTGCTTTAAAAAATAAAACAAACATGAAAATCAAGTTAAAGTTAATTTTAATTTCGAAATTAACAATTTAACAATAATAAGTTGGTTATACCGCAATTTTTGATAAAGAATTCAAAAAGCTCTCTTTATCGGCACGACTTAGTCGAAGTTCTTCTTCTGCACGAGACAAAGCCACTCTGGTAACTTGGAGTTCTTTCCATATTTCTGTCTCTCTATCTGATGGCTCATTTTCTATAAACACGGAAGGTAATTCAATAAACCTATAAAATCGAGGGACGGAGACAGAATTACGAAAATAGATTCCACAATAACTTGAATTAATTGTAAATAAATCGCTCAGTAATTTAATACCCTTATTTACCTTTTGAAGGTACATATTCGAAGCACCGTCTTCGTTCTAAATCGACAAGACGCATCGATCGTTCGCGTAACGACGCCAATTGTTCTTCTTGCTCCTTCACTCGAGATTCCAGTTCCTGTACACGAACCTCGGCTGCCTGTCGACCTTTTTCCTAAAGTATAACAATTTCACACAATGTTCAGGCGATAACGTTTTATTGCCTTTACGATAAAATAACCTGACTGAACTAACTGACAGAATATTGAGCTTGTTTAGAAAGGAAAAACCACATTGACTCGTGAGTCGTGTGACACTAAACCAGTTACTAATTTAATAGTCAATAATCGTAGTTTAAAGTAAATACCGTCCGAATATTCCAATCTAAGCTCATATAAGACATCAACAATAATACTTTGTATAACTTGGCACCTGTTCTGCTACCTTCGCCTGCAGGGTCTCGGCGCGCATCTTTTGCTCCATTTCTCGAGATTCCGCCTCCTTCTCCGCTACCTCGGCTTGTTCTCTTAATTCTTTTACCCTACAATTATACATCATTTATCATATCTTCAAATAAAATTCAATCTCTAAAACAAAACATCTCTACTACCTCAATTCTAAAGCATCCCGTTGACGCGATAAAGCTTCAATAGTCATTTCCCCTGTTTTTGATACTTCCAATAGCTTCTTAGAACGGGCATCGTAACTGGTTTCTCGATGACGATACTAAAACAATGAACTCAGTTATACATTTAAACCTACGTTATAAATGGTGTTACTACGTCGAATTCTTTGTATAATTTTAACATTTATTATATTTAGGTATATAGGCTATGCTTCTTGTCAAGTGCCTTAGAAATTCTGAATCTTTCTACGACAGTTACTAACTTGAAATTCAACTTACTTCTTCAACGTCAACCACATTTAACTCTCAGTACAATATTATGTTACATTAATAAAAAGTTGCCTATATCGATCCAACGTTAGTCCCAATTTTTAAACGATTTCAAAAAAAGGAGGAGGTTTCTCAATTCGACCTATTTATAATGATACCATCGAACGGAATAAGCGCGTTAGGTAGATAGAAGGAACTTACAAGTTGTTCCAAGTCTTTGTGCTTCTTTCTTGCGGTTTCCAGCTCAACGCGCGTGTCTTTCAGCTGTTTCTCGAGTGTTGCGATGCGTGCTCTTGCCACTCGCAGCATGCTCTCAGCTGCGTTCACGACTTCCTTCAGCGAATCTCGTGCCGCACGCTCTTTCGTCAATTCGTCGCACATCGACTTCGCGTTTATTACATAAAATTACATTTTTAGTTACTATATGTATCATTGACTTCAATTGTATTATTTATTGAGAAATGAAATAGGGATTCCATTTCGAACAATAGATGTTTGTGTGTATATTATTTGTAAAATTAAGTGTATTTGTATTTTTTTATCTAAAATTAAATTAAAAATATATACATAAATTTTAGCGTAATTATAACGTAAAGTAAAACTTTACTTGATAGTTTGGTGCTTTCTCATTCGGTGGTCCGTTCTTAGTATTCTCCTGGCTGTCCTTTTTCGTCAATTCTTCAATTTTAAATTGAAGAACAGAGTTTTCCTTCTGAAGCCGATCTACCTTGTTTATTAACGCTTCCCTGTCCAGCCATGATACCCTATAAAGCCAAAGATAGTGAAATAATAGACTTGAATTACTATATTAAGTGCGTTATTAAATAATAAATAATATAACTACTAAATAGTATACCTTGCCAGATCCATAGAGTATGTGATTTTTGCCTTTAGATTTTCTGCTGTACCAGCTACAAGTCTATGAAGCTTTTCGGTTTCAGTATCGAATTCTAAATTTTTTGTTTTCCATTCCAAGTTCTAAAATAATCACATTACATTAAATCATACCTTTGTTACTTTTTTGCATACTTCTTTAAGCAACATGTGTTTTACCGTAAGATATGTCGATCTATCACTGCGATGTTTACATCGTAGTAAATTTAAAAGTTCTATCCGACGAGCCATGATTTCGGCACCCATACCCAACACATCTTCGGGTATTGGATTTAATTGGGCCCGCAATTGTTCCAATACTTGTACACCTGGAATAATTCATTTTTTTTAACAATAATACGTGTAGTCATCTGTAAAAGATGACAAACAAATATTATATTTCAAAACATCTTAAAACTTCCATGAGGAAATTGTTTTTGTCTGATCATTGTAAAAAACTAAAGATTTTTTCCTCTCAACACGATACCAATTTAGAAATGATGTCTAATATTGAATGTGTTCATCAAGATTTTTTGTTAATTTTATTCAACGGCTACTAACTTGAAAGTATTTACCAAAACCTCCTTTGATATCTGACTTCATAGGTATCTCAATATCGTCTCTTAAAATCATCAATATGTCGTGTGGGGGCCAACCAGATACTGACAGAATTCTGACTTCACCCAAACTGTCATCGCTGATACCAGCTCGCGATTCTAAATCTTTTAGCGCTGCAAATTGCTCCAATAGCATGTTCTAAAATGTACATTAAATAGTAAAATCATTTCATTTAAGTACCTTGTGAAAATATCACTGTGCTCCGGTCTGAAGGGCACTGTAGCCAGCGAAATTACTGGGCTAATGAGTCTTAACATCTGACGACTCAAAGTGGGGAGCGTCGGTGTAGTGCACCCCTGCCCGGAGCAAAGTTCCGGGTAGCACTGCATTGGCTATGGGCTGGCGTTACTCTTACCATCAGGAGTGCGTCCAGCTCGTCTCCCCTCTTCATGTTAAAAAAAAAAAAAATCATAAATTTACCAAAGAAGTTACCTGCTGAGTAAGTAAACTTTTGCGTAGTTTGAAAAAGTCTCGTTTCTTAGTGGCTAAAGCACGAAGAGCTTTTGTTACTAAACAGTGGGGCATTGTTAGCTCTTTCTCTGTCCAAAAAAATAATAATTTTAGTCATAATTCATATAAGTAAATCTTTGAATGTATATAACAAAATCTTAACGACACCTGGCTCCTGATATGTATAATTCTGAGAACTTATTTGAGCTTCGTTTAGTTTTTCCGGAGAGGGTACACATTCTTCCCTATAATCTAAGCATTCAAACGACTTTTTCGCCATCTGCTATAAAAGATTAAATAATTATATTATTAATATAGAAAACTTAGTGCTCAGCTAACGTTTATAGAATTAAATGTTTTTATTTATACATACTATATGATATCTACATTCCTAATACAAAAATGATATGAACTGGTAACTGCTACCCATGCGCTACCGCGGGCCAACACGAGTTTGATGTACATGGATATGTAATATCGACACTGTAGGAATACTTACACTAGATGGTGACAAACTTTGACACCTTCTTTCTTTAGGACCTTTCTTTGCCAAAATTGGACTCTAAAAGAATAAAAAATATTTGCTCCCTTTTTATGATTTTATATATATCTTAAATATTAAGCACCTATATTAAATAAAAACATACAACATAGTTTTAAGAAAATATATCCTCGTCGCTTATACTTATTTATTTTTACAAACCAACGATGGCTTTTAGCTTAAAAAAATAAAACGGTTCTTATTTGAACATGCGGCGCTTCTCAGAAAAAATACTTAATACATCATTTCAATAAATTGAATCCTGTCACTGTACGTAATCTTAAAGTTCTGCGAAGTAAAAAATCTGCCTTGTAATCGATGTAGGTAGATATTTATTAAATAACAGTATTTTTAGTTCAAATATCTACGTATCTTCTTAACATGTTATAAGTTATTTCTAAAATTGTACCGTTAAACATATAAGGGGCTTAACAACTACTAATATTATTCCGAAAAAAATGTGAATTCGTCGCGTATGCTCTATTAATCTACAGAGAGATTTTTAGTTATTGAACCAATATAAATCAGGATCATTTAGAATGTGAGCACTTATTACATTAAATCGTACAATCGTATGAAAATTCAAACAGAAAATGTATGTTAAAAAAATTCAATGTTATGACTATAGTATGATAATAATGATATAATAATAATAACCTACGCGAAAGTTTTTTAGCCCAAAACAAATAAAGTTTTTTACCAAAAGTTTTTAAGAAACAGAGACATTGTCTTACACGTGGTCTTTGCGCAACCGGACTGCTGGAGTTAGCTCTTTTATACGTAGTAGGCCGAGTCGGTTTCCTATCTCCAATACTGCCTTCTACAAGTTAAAAATAAAAAATTGATATTTTTTTAACATTTGTCATACATTCTATAGAGACAGTTTTAAATTACTTATACCATTTTTTTAAAGATAAGTTGGATCTAACTATTGTAAATAAAATTGAAATAAAAAAATATATTATAATACTGGATTACTACAAGCAAGCAATGATAGCATGGACTATAAAATCTGTAATCAACGATGTTTTTAGACAAAAGAATATTTTCATCATCACTATCTGTGATAAAGTGCCAAGTACGTACAGGTAATTGATATTACACTGATATAAAACTTAATATTGCTCCATATAACGTATATTAATTTTCGACTACATACTATGACTAATCCATCCAAGGTTTTTTATCAGATTTTATGGATGTTACGTTATTTTGACCTCACCTGGCAAGGGATTAGAATTGCACGCCTTTTTAAGCATTGTACCTACTTTTAAATTCACTAAAATTTGTAATTAAATTAAATGCCGAAAGGGATTTATAAATATTTTTACATGTATCTTTGGCAGAATTTGTATGGACAGATGACAGATTGAGTGTAGGAAATGATAACAAAAATAGTTTTATATCAACTAAGTATATCAATTACATCGTACAATAATATCTTACAATAAAATTTCATATTTAGTAGTGTACAGTAACTTTAGCATAGCAGCAAATGGAATTACCTTACTTATCCTAGGTTATAAAAATTGAATTATTGCCATATTATATTACTACGCACTTTTATCAAATTTTTATCAAGTAAATTGGCCTTCAAGAATATCTTTGAAATTACCTAGATCTATTTTAATAAACGCACTATTTAATTGGCATTTAAATATTACGTGTTTAAATTCCAATTGAATAACTGAAAATTATCTTAATTTAAATTCTATTTCTGAAAATAAAAAAGAATAAGTATTCATACTAAACTAATCTATCGAAAAACTATCGATCTAATCTATCGATTAAAAATGTATTTTAATAAAAAAAATTGATGCCTAAAATAAACATATACAAAAATGTTATTTATTGAAATTTACTTAATTGTTACTAATCGTTTTAATATTTGTATTGAATTCTGCAGCTACGAAGTATCTTTAAAAAAAATTAAGTATTCAGATTTTTCGTATACTTACAATCTTATCGAGGCTCTATAAAACAACCATATATATGTACATAATTGTATTATTATATTACCTACCTCTTAAGATTAGTACTCTAATTAAAAACAACTTGTACACGTGCCCCAATTATTCAATTGCTATTCGTATAAAATATCGCGTTATACATACCTAATTATATGTTCTTATTAAATGGAATATTTTTGCAAAACAGCGGCCAGATCACATCATATGTTATACAAAAACATTGAAACGAGCAAAAACATAGTTGACCTATTAATCATCAGTATCGGTATAGTTATGTAGTTTAATGATTTAATATTTAACTTTTCGAGTTTGAGAACGTTTTGCGTTTATAGAATATTAAACCATAAGTATATCATGTTGTTCTGTAAAGGATAAGGTTTCTCAATTCAATTGTATATATGCTTTTTTCATGTATCTATACTAATATATAAAGCTGAAGAGTTTGTTTGTTTGTTTGTTTGAACGCGCTAATCTCAGGATCTACTGGTTCGAATTGAAAAATTCTTTTTTGAATTGAATTGACCATTTATCGAGGAAGGCTTTAGGCTACATAACATCACGCTGCGACCAATAGGAGCGAAGATATAATGGAAAATATGGAAAAAACGGGGAAAACTATTCATCTTTGAAGGCTTCCTTTGCGTGCGAAAACGGTTCAAGATACAAAAATAATATGTATGAAAGAATTATTCCTCTTTAAATGATCTAAAAAAAAGTCCGCGACAGTATATGTCTACCTTCTAAGATTGACTCACTATAACATAATAATAGAAATAGATCCGACGAGGACGAAGTCGCGAGCAACAGCTAGTCTATTATATTATTGTAATGTATTGATATTGTTGTGTAAAGTCTACAGAGCGCGCTATATGCGTGCCCAGCGCCAACTGCCGGCCGCTAGCCGCCGAAATAACGACGTTCGTCCCTGACCCGTAGCACGTTTTACTAAACACCCAAAAATAAGCGAAGATCTTCCCACACAATGCCCTATTCTCCTAAACATACTTAAAATTCCCATTTTACCTGTTACAAGCAAAATAAATTATATTTATATACATGACGCTATGAATCTGAAATCTATTTCTAAACGCCGCTATTTGCATACATAATTTTAATTTTAGATTATTTATCGTCAACATACACGTGTATTACCTATAGGGCGTTGATCTGCGTTGGCAATTAGTCTAGACTCTAGAGCAATACATTGTTGATTAGTGCAAACATGAATCGAACGTCACGGGTGCTGGCAGCGAGTATGCAAGAGTTGTTAACAAGTTGGATGGTTCGCTTATCGTACGAAATGCTCGTCGATAAGACGGTCTGCCCGCGCGCAGCCGGCAGTACTCAGTACTCACTACTCAGTACCGTGATCGACACCGGCGCAGGCCCCCGCGGCCGTTCCGACACAATCGCACGACGTCAAAATATATAAACAATAATAATACGATTGCTATGTGCTTGACTGCCGACCCGTGTTTAGTAAACTGAGCTATGACGAATATTGCTTTTACTTTAAATTGTTTGTTTTATTAGTAGCAAAACAACGTTCGATTGCAGAGGTGAGTTCTAATTTTTGCACACAATTATTCAATTTGGGATGAATAGTAATAGTCTTGCGTGGGACGAGTCGTTGACCTATTACTTTGGTACACATATTTACAGTTGTTTTTTTCGCTTTAACTACTTTTATTTGCTGGCAGGAAACGGACAATTTAAGCGTAGGTAATCTTGACGTGTCTTTAGGAGATCAACGTGTGCGCATCTAACCGTTACCGGCACTTTAGATTTAATTTCACTCACCGTACTAGGTAGTTCTCGTATAGAAACTTTCTTTTCCTTTACAATACGGAAGAGTCCGATATATATTACATGTTTAAATATAATAATGCGTATAAGTGATTATGGATTAGGTATAAGAAATATTACACGTAGGATTTATTTTTATTTTATGGTCAAGTAAATAATATTGCAAACATTTACTTAAATGGAGCCTTCTTAATATTCATTCGGTAGTCAAATGAATACCGATCGTTTATAAATCACTTCTTTATCAGAACGGCATGTACATGTTAATTTGCAAGTAAATAACAGCTGTTTTGTATTTACTTATTTACAAAACAGCTTATGAGACACCGCCTATTGTAATTAATACACTGTCGGGCAGTCACACAAAATTTACATTGTTTAATTATTTGTTAACATTATTTTAATCTAGTAACAAGAAATAATTGTAATTAACTATTTGTTTAGTATGAATAGACATTAAATTAACGTGGTTCAAATAATGCTATTCTTAGCGATGTCAGTAAATAAACAATTCGGTAAAAAAATTGCACGATGTATGATTAAAATCGACCGTTTATGATATTTATTTCTTAAATGCATGTGTTTGTTATGTTGAAATAATATTTATTTCTATTTAGAACATTAACATATAACTACACGCGTTTCCTCAGTATTTATTATCCTTACAGATAATCTTTTAATGTGCTACTTGATAGATACATTAGATACATCGTCTCTTACAAAATTAGGCGTCATTTGTAACTTAACCCTTTTTAAGACAGATGCGATATATTTACCACTAACATGAATTTTGGTTATTTTTCTATGTAAACTATAAAATGAGTTCTTATTTTTTGCACTGGCAACTAATAAGGTATGTCTTATTATTTAATCGCTGATAAACTTTCTGATAATACAAATAGATAATATAATTTCAAGACAAACAAATATACAGATAGAAAAACAAATTATTTTTTTAGTATGGTATTAGGTACTTCTGCAACACGTATAGCTCAGAAAAGAGTATATATAAATAACAAATGTAATTCAGAGTGATAGTGGGATTCAAACTCACGACTCTCGGGACAGAGCTATTATTACTGCACCATTCGGTCTCTAAAATAAGAATAACTTCGAACGTCGAATTTGATAACAAAATTGAAATCAAATCTTACGCAAATATGAATAAAAGATGCCTTTTCTGTTACAGTGCCCATAGTGTAACATAGCTTCCGCTTGAAACTCCATGTTTATTCTTAAAAGTGTTTATCTTATGAGATATGAATCGTATCAAAGTTAATACATTTATCGATAAATAATATAAATAGTAGCCAAGCAAATATTACTTACCAAATAGTTTAAAGGACCACTATTGGTATCGGCCATGAATCTTATTCCAAGTTGAAATGATAAGGTCTCTACTGCGAAATGCGAATATTAACAGTAATAATGTTTATTTACTCGAAGTTTTTTTTTTAATTTTTATTTATTTTAAATAGTCTTTTTTCGATAGTTTTGTATACCTACCCTACAAGGCAATTTTTTGATTCGGGACGCAAGCAAATCTAATGAAAACGATTAAAATCAATTCAGTCATTTTAGAGTTATAAGTAGTTTAAGTAACATGAATATA
>JADANM010005989.1:5845687-5863983 GCA_026213755.1 Eurema hecabe | reverse complement strand
GGAGCTGCGATGAAAAAGACAAACATACACATAGACATACACAAATATAGACACAGACATTGGCTTCAAACTTATAACACCTCTCCTTGTGTCTAAAATAACTAAAAATAATAAAAATATGAAATAACTAAAAAAACATTATATGATACTCGTGATTTTATCGATACTCGTGACGTCACCGCTTTGTCAAGCCCTAGTGTAAACAAACAATTTATTATTTTACATATTATTTTCGCAAATTCTGCATATAATTACGAAATATACTTACATAAAGCAATAACAATCAATATACTATTGTAAACATATTTTTCTTAACCGATTACTAGCAAAAATTTGACAAAATTATGGTTCGAGAAATTTGAATAACAAAATTGTATTTCCCTGTGAAAAGTGTTTTTATTTGGGTTATTACGTCTTGTAACGACACATTCACTCACAGAACATGACACCATAGTTGCACATGTAATATTTTCAATTTTATCGCACGAATAATAGAGAAATTCACAAAATACACCGGGACGTAAAAAATACTGGGACGCTATGGCCTCTTACTCAATACTCACTAAAACAATGACATATCGGTGCTGAATTCTCTGTCTCTTTTTCTCTCGGGCGGTTTGTACTTGATTGGGATTTCTCGCTTCCACGCTTCGTGGATCTTTTTGCGTAGCGAAACGCATTCTAAATCTATGGGTAAAACCGCTGGGCGCTAATCGTTTTATGCACAAAACCTTGGTTCTTAACATCAATAGACAGCATAGAACAACATGGTGCCGTGTAACCTACATATTACCATCTTATCTAGTCATTACACTATTGTACTATATGATACCGAGTTCGTAATCACGTTCGTTAGAATTTAACTTAAAGTAAACTATTCAGAACAATCAATAAATAAAGAAGTGAATAAAAACAACAGATATCGCAACTCACGTTTGGGTCTTAATGAATGAATATTTAACAAATGATTATTCGAAAAAATTGCTAACAATTAATGTCTTTCTGTTTATAAAATTAGTTTATTAGTTTGTGGAGTAAGACAGATTAGTTAATCAAGAGGTATTTGGTATTGCCGTACGGTTATGTACATAAAAAATGTATTATGTAGTATTAAACTATTACGTGTGGTTATAAGCGATGTATCGCCGGAGATCGTTCATTACCCGTTGACTGGTTCTTCCGTATTGTACTCGATGTAGATATAAATGTAAATCTTGTATGTAGATGTCATTTGTATCATAACTTTAGCGTTATACAGTTATAAAATATTGAAATGTACGCTTTACCTACGTAGTTTCATTCAATGTGTTTTGATTAAACGTTGAATATTTTAATAAGCTATGCCATTACAATATGTTCATTAAAAGCAACGTTTATGGATAACGGAGTGCTACGACTATCAACACATATTTTAGTATTCTTTATCAAGGATGAAATATCGATATTGTAGCTGTATGAAGAAATAATGTCAAAATAGAAATATGTAACTGACAAGATTATAATTGCTGTGATCGTGGTTCTTTAAATTGCACAGATTATTTCCACTTTCCACTTTTTGCGTTGCCAACTAACGGTATACGCCGCTCCTGTCTTCTTTTGCTTTTAGACTATTGAAATCGAAGTTTAAGCAATTCAAATAACGCAACGAGAAATCCATAATGAAGAAATGTTCTGCAATTACCTTTACTAGTTCAATAGCTTAGATATATTGATGAAGAACTGATAAAAAAAAACCTTGAACTAAAAAGATATATTGGTATTAAGTTCGTCCGTCGATATTTTCACTTCAAATATAGTATGAATTATATGTGGGTCATCAAACGTTACGTTAATTAATAAATTCTAGGCAGTCAGACATACCATATTAGGGCGAATTAATTCGGCGATCCGTGCTCCCCATAGACAATGCGACATTCTTTTGTAACTTCGTTCCATAATGTCCATTTTATTACATCATTAAAAACATATGATATCATTCTTATTGTTATGTAGTGCATTCATTTGATCAAATTCGAGAAACGGGGACTTTTACCTCATGAATAGGTACTTGAAACATCCAGATACAGTTAGATATGGTTTAAAATAATCATTTTATATTGGAGATAAAATTCAGTACTATTTTTAATATGACTGCGATGTAACTATGTTCTTATTATTGTCAATTCTATACTATAAGAATAGATTGATTGACTTTATCAATGATATCCAATCATGTAGGTAATTCATATTCTCTCTCTCAAATAGTTTACATTCACATATTTATATATGTATATTATTTTATTGGCATATATCGGAGAATTTTACTGTGAAACTGTTGTTCTTAAGCCCTTATTAAATTATGTTTGTGGCCTTTATAGTCCGTATACCTAACAGATATTTTTTCTAGCTGATCCAGGATGGCGATGAAAGAGTGGTTACAATGGCTTCCACCACCTCGGTCGCTCCTGGCTCTCCTACTAGCTGTCATCGGCTTTAGCGGACGTCTCTTCGCAGCACACGTAACCCACTCACCAACTCTCTTAGTAGATGCCTGTCATTCTCTTTGCCGGCTAATTGGACTTATAACGACTTTACTAGCTTATAAGGTACACGATTCTACTTATATCATTATCTACTTGTATTTATTTATATTAAATATACATTACATACGATAATGTTAGATATCTGTGATAAAATAAAAATTACACCCAAATCATGTATCATATACCATACATGCCTGTATAATTTGATAAGAACTTATCCTTGATCTTTTTAATACGTTTTATAATAAAAATAGTTACAACATAACATTTAATTATTGTCTGTCAAAACGTCTTATCTTTTTGATTAACGTTATACCTACCTAAAAGAATTGATGGCATTTTTTAAAATTTTATCGACGTTTTGAGTATTATAATTTTTATTAATTTCAAATATGAAAATCACGATTATCACAACATTTAATGAGATTATTATGCAATTAAGCCAATTTAATCAGTATCATTTCAATTTTAAATATCTTTGAAATAAGTCTTAGATTCATATCATATTATTATGCGTTTAATTAGGCTTATCAATACTTCTTAAGTTCTTATAAATAAATGAAATACCTAATCGATTTCACGCAGGATTATGATAACTCGAAGGCTAGGTATGAAAATTTCTTACGCTTAACGAATTAAGAGCAAAAATTTCCTTCCTTACCTACTTTCAATAATTTATTAAAAATTTGGTTTGGACTCCGCACAAATAATTACAATCATGACCTTATCATAGCGTTTTTATTTGCTCTTTTGAAACATGTCGATTATAATTGTCTACCTAAGTAACCTAACAGGATTTTTACAATTTGTATTAGTATGGGTCACCAAAGATGTTATTTTCAAAGACCTTTTAAAAGTCAGTGTCACTATAACATATTACTTTCTATTCGATTAGTATGAACGCGCTGACGAGGGCGCGGGTCGCGAAGGAAGACTGCGAAACACTTTTGGCTGGGCTCGCATCGAGGTGCTGGGAAGGTTATCAGTCCACGTGCTGTTCGCGTCTTTTGCATTGGCTCTGGTAGTCAATGCACTCCAGCTAGGAGTTCACTCTTCACACGTCCAACCCCCTCGATACCCCCGCGTTATACTCGGCGCAGGAGTTTTTGGGCTTCTACTGAATGCTATCAACTATTTGCTGCTAGCGGGTGAGCCTTGTTATTAAGAGAATTATAGTCAAACTAAGTCTGTCTTATCAGGCACTTGCAGTTTAACCCTTTTAAATCTGTGTATTTTATATAAATATATACCATATTACACAGGTAATGTAGCTTTCTGAGGGCTTGAGGAAGTTGAGAAATTAGATCTTTACAGTGTGAAAAAGTTTGCCTTTATGTATTAGAATATAAGAAATAACAAAAACATAATCCTCTTGTCTACTATCTTTTAATTCCCATAAACCATGTCAATAAAGCTCCATATGTACTTCTTAGGTCGTGAACTCAGTTACAGCCGAAGATTAAGTGTGACGGAAAGCGGTGGAGTGATCCTCAAGTCGGGATCGAGGGAACCGGTCCTTGCTCATGCTCCCATTGACATAGCTAGTAAGTTTTATATATTATCTGTTGCGTAGTTTGACATTACACGTCAAAATTTATACATGTTTAAATATTGCTTTTCATATATCTACAATATAGAAGGTAAATATAGAAAACTATTAATAATTATGTAAGGTATTTTATTTTATAGATATATCTATGTGTATTCTAGAAAAGCAATTAATATTAAAATTCATTTTACACGTTATTTAAGAACTACCATTGATATTTACGATAAAAAATGCCGTCGATATAATATATAGACATAATTTACATTCAATATTCATTAATGTTCCATACTCAATAAGACTTAACAACTATTTTATGCAATATCCACGACCTATTGCAGTTTGCATTATTAATTTCCTTGGCAAAATAAGCACCGAGTAGAAGAGGAGTTTATGATTAAATTTCTGTCCGATTTTTCAAAATAGGTCAAGTAAACAACTAAAAGAATGTAGTGACCGCATTTCTCATCTATTTCATTTGCAAGGCCGGAGGAGTTTACTGCGGAGGTCATATCATGTTATTGTTCTATATTATAAAAAAAACAATTGCTTATCTATATTTGAAACATTTTTATAAAATAACGTATAAGAGTAAAAGCAAAGTATGATAAGCATATCATATAAGTATTATCTAAGTTATTACCTGCCTGTTATATGTATTAAGATGTGTACATCTAGTAAATCCTAACGGAAGTTATCCTAATCGCACGGCATTAGGTATATACTCGTTAAGAAAAGTAGTTTTTTATAATATTAATTATATTTTTAAATTAATGCTGGCCATATAAAAACCTCATATGCACCTTCTTTAATCTTAAATTAATTCAAAATAGATAACGCTTATTCTAATCAATAATTCTTTTAATAGTCTGGTTATCATTCCATACGTAACTTATGTTGGATATGTTTTTTTGCTTAACAACATTTTTTATTTAATTTTAAGTTACATGCTTAGAATTTTAGAATATAGAAAAACCTGGTTTTTCTTTATTCTAAGGTTACATGTTAAGGTAAGTAAAGCTGGGATTTGAGTATGAATTTGAATTGTCAGGTAGTTTATTCGTGATGGGCGCTGGCTTGACGCTGGAGTGGGAGCCAAGTGCGGCTGGAATTGCTGATCCCGGACTATCTGCGTGTGCCGCCATTTTATTAGTTGTTTTCAATTATCCCTTCAGTAAGTACATCCATTTTTACATTGTAACCTTTTATTTACACTTGAAAATGAAAATTAAAAGAATTTCTTTCTTCATCAAAATATGTTTGATGTATGCAGATAAGAAGGTTTGATTTTGTAAAGACAACTCAAGTGGATGACGGAAACACAATGAACCCAGATTATTTATACCCATTCTTTAATTACAAATAACAGTCTCAGTTTGAATTGTGCTAATATTCTGCGTTCCTCGAAGCCACTAGTTGAAAAAAAAACAAAGTTTCTCTAAAACGTGTTGTGTTTATTTTATTTTACTTCGTTTAATCGAACTCAGTGGGGTCCCTATTGCATTGAGCGTTTCTCGAATCTTCGGATGGTATGGCGTTGTTACAGCCACTTTGACGCTGTGGTAATCTAAAACGATTAACTATATTTTTACTTTCCTTAGTGTAGTCATACAACTTATTGTTACTGTCTCATTAACGCAGGCGTAAAGATAAAAGATTAAAAACTTCAAATAACAAGCATATTGCTTATGGTATATAAGCCTACTGCGATAGCACTTACTGAGACATAAAAACATTAGATATACTTACAAATCCAATAACTTTTTGCTTATTTATAATCAATGTTACCTAGATAAACTAATATAAAAACCGTTTAGGGTGATTTAACGTCACGCTCCATTTAAAATAAATGTGGTCATAGCGAAGTATTATAAAATACACAGTCCATTATAAAAGGCGTGAAATTTAAACCTTGGTAAGCATGAATAATTATAATTTTTCAATCCGGATCAAACACTATCTCATATCTATCTGATAGATAAAATGTATTAAATTGTAATTAGACTTCTGTTAAGCTTAATTTCGTGGAAGTTTTATAAATTGAAATTTTTAATTGAATAGATTTTTCATATCGAATCGAGAGCATTTATAGCATCAATAACTTAAATAATCCTCTGGTTAAAGTTATAATAGTCTTGTTTATTAATAGTCTAATTTTTACAACAGCACAGTTAGTAATTGTTGATTTTCTACAACAGTGCGATCAGCAGGGCTGGTTCTCCTGCAAACAGTGCCTGAAGGGTTAGGAACGTGTGAGCTCCGGACTGCGGCACTGCAAGTACCTGGAGTGCTGGCCATCCACGAGCTGCACGTGTGGCAGCTGCATAGAGACCGCCTCGTGGCTACAGCCCATGTGTCGTATAACACTGAAGAGGTTAGTATCTTGAATACGAGATTCATCTGCAGACTGTAGGTAAAATGTTCCAAGAATTTCAGCCCAATGTTAAACCGTATCAACATAATACCACCTGGTTGCTGCTACTTCAGTATTATATATATAAATTCGTTCTATAGGTATAGATCTGAATACAATTTAAAGTTGCGGAATATTTTTGCATCACTTGATGATTTAGAACCAAAAATACAGTTATATGTATTAATTTTATAACAACTTAAAGTTCAGCTAAATTTACTAGTTCAGTCCATAAAAAATAATCTCGTTTGCCAACGTAAAACATTGTGTAACCATAACAAGCGAACATTTACAACTTTAGAAACACCACAAATTGTGTAAACCGATCGAATAACAAAAAGTTATTATGATCATCGCCAAATTGATATTTTCCGACCTGGATTCAACTCTTTGTGTATAATTGTATGTAATGAAGTATTAAATTGCTTTAATGGTTCTTTTCTAATTACACTTTCTAATACACATATAGGAACCATACTATTACTGCTGCTAACTTATGCAGAAAACAAAACAGTAATTATTATATGTTTTACATAGATTGTTACTAATGTACATTACCTGTACATTGAATCACTTAACCATCGATGTTTATAGCTAGTTATTGAATGTCGGTGGGAAACCGCAGCAATAATTCAATTTTATTAACATAATAGCGTGACATATTATTGTTTCCTCTACCACTATTACCCATTGTTTGAATTTATTGTTTCAATTAAAGGACTTCCTGAAGAGTTCTAGTCTCGTCTGTGACGTGTTCAAGCGTCATGGCATCGGCTTAGTAACACTACAACCAGAGTTCACACTTGCAGCTATTACTGGTAAATATATTATACATATTAATGCATAAATTCTCTTTTATTAAATACTTTTTCGATGTACGTTTAAAATTTGACCGTTTTTGATATTGTAAACATGTTCCATATTTTATTTAGAAGTACAAAAAGATCTCGATGATACCAAATGATGCACGAACTTAATATGTAAGAACGACGAACTATGCTATGTATAATATTAAGAATTAAATTTTTAATACAGGTTCAGTGGAAGAAAAGAAAATGTTAGTAGAATTAACGAACACTTCCTGTCCTTGCCCTTGTGCCAAAGAGTGTACCGCGCCGCGGTGCTGCGCCGCGCCGCGGAAACCATCCATTACTCGCATTTAACTCAATTAGCTGTAGTCTTAGGGCTATATTTCACCGGGACACCAAGGCTCAATATTCAGCTCAGAAATTGTAGTTGCGCAGAAATGTATACATTTTGACGGTTGCACCGCCATGGTGTCCCGGTGAAATATAATAGCACTTAGTGTTGCCAACCTATGAGATAAAAAATATTATTTTTTAAACTTATACTAAATAAATTAATAAAATTTCATAAGACTCGTTAAGGCAAAATTTGTAAATACTAAAAGGCTATTAATTTTATCGGCTTGAGGGAATTGTTTACTATTAGACGAACCTCTGGCTCAGTCGCAAGCTTACAAGTTACAAACAAAAAAATAAATTTGAGACGTGTGTCTTTCAATTTCGAATAAATTATTATTGATTGTTATACCTACGATGTTTTTGCAAAAAAAGATAAGTAGGTAATGCGTAGTTAAATTTAAAAAGTAATGACGAAAGCAATCAAGATAGAACGAAACGTCCAAAAGTTTTTTAGATACAAATACTTGTAGTTTTTAAGTTACCAAGTGTTAAGAATTAAGATATTAAAAGGACACAAATAATTATTATGTTTACAAAGTGTATTAATTGTTAATTGATAATATCGAGCGTTAAAAATGCTTATAGATTTTATAGATTTGTAATTAAAAAAATTCAAAGCAAGTGTCATTATAGTACAACCAAAGAATATACCCAGATTTACCAAAAAATATTTGAATAACATCATGTCAATAACAAGATGTGATGGTATGGCTGTTTAAAAGTAAAATACAAGTTCATTTCTGACACCAAGCAAACCGGTTTTAACTGCTTTCTAATGTACAAAATAGGCGTCGAACCAGCAACTATGCGTACTTCAAAAGAAATACTGGAAACTACGGAAATCGAGAACATTGATATTGAGACAGATAATTGTATGTGAAGAAACGATCCATTGTCATGTGGTCACAAATAAAGGCATTGTTGAACCCGAGTACCTCACAATAGCCTTTCATGTAACCTCCGATAACAAAGATCGTATTTGAATCATCAATGCTTTATTTTCAATGTCTTTGACCTTCACATTTTTTCTTAACAGTGAAAGCGAAAAGTTTTTTTCAATACTATCTTGCCAAATATAGGGATATGATATAATTAATTTATGTTTAAATTAAAAATGTTTCAATAATATTATCATTACGTACTCTTTTTTGTTATATTTTATTAAAATGCTTTTATTAACAATAGTTACTTTGTATGACTAAGAGCTGATACATGTTTTATATTTCTTTTAATGTATTCTGATAATCTGTAATTAATATAATGATAGAATTTCATTTTCGACACGTAATTATAAATGTATTTGACTTTGCTTTTGTATGGATATGTTCGAAACTAAAGTGACTGATGTTCCTAGACAGTATTATAGGAAACGCTAGATATTTTAAGTTGATCGAGTGCCGAATTATTATAAATAGGTTAACAATATTATTATAGGTTATGTACAAAGTTTTGTTGATTATTATTAATTATAACGAATAAAATGTTAACAAATGTTTAAAGCTTTAATTCTAGAAGTGACCTTTTCAACTTTTTTCCTTTATAAGTATTAAAATTAAGAGCCTTTTAAGGCAAGGGTATGTACGTACGGTACGTCTATATATGGTACGTATGGTACGTCTCGGTACAAATGCCTCCCCCTGGACAGAACATCCTCTCAACAGTAGGCAAAACATCTCTCCAAAAACATGATACGACTGACATTAAACATATCTTGACAAATATATTGCATTCGATAAGTAATTTTTAATATCGGGTACCTGTATAAGAAAATCTATCTATACTAATAAAGCTGAAGTTTGTTTGTTTGTTTGTTTGAACGCGCTAATCTCAGGATCTACTGATTCGAATTGAAAATTTCTTTTTTTATTGAATTGACCATTTATCGAGGAAGGCTTTAGGCTACATAACATCACGCTGCGACGAAAAGGAGCAAAGATATAATGGAAAATATGGAAAAAACGGGGAAAATTATTCATCTCTGAGGGCTTCCTTTGCGTGCGCTGCGAAAACGGTTTAAGATACAAAAATAATATGTATGAAAGAATTATTCCTCTTTAAATGATCTAAAAAAAGTCCACGACAGTATATGTCTATCTTCTAAGATTGACTCACTATAACATAATAATAGAAATAGATCCGACGGGGACGAAGTCGCGAGCAACAGATAGTAGTAAATAAAAGAATAATTATTTAAGATATTTATTATATTTTAAGAAACATTCGAAATTTGCAGAACCAGAGTACACACTAACACACTATAATTTAAACGAAAGTTATGTTAATTACAGTTAGGATACGTATAAACGACACAATGACTATTCATAATTATTATCTTCGAGAGTGTCCGTGGTGTTGCGTTTGCAGTGTTTTGGCCTGCAAATGCGACTCTTGACTACTTTCTGACAGGGAGTACCTTGACCAGAGGCAGGGCGCTGAAAATCACAAGAGTCACAAGAGAATAAGGCCCAATATAATTATTGTATGACAATCAATCGTTATCAACATTAAAAACAATGTTTAAACATACGAAAGTCTGTATACAAAAAATCAAAATGTTATGTACAGTTTACTAAGAAATTTAAACGATAAACAAAATAGTTCTTTTTTTGAACGTATAAGTAAAGTTTGTATTAATTAATATTTATTTTATATACAAGTCTTATCAAACAAGCATGTCTGCTCTTAAAGTTTCACTGGTTTATGGCGCCACCATGAAGAGTTCAGTATTATTCATTATTCCATGACTTTTTCCGTAGAAAAAGGCTTACCTACATACCTACTACTCCCGGGGGAAGAAAGTAGGTTATCTCGGACTCAAATAGACTTCAACCCCACTGTGTTCAGCTGTCGCGCGTTTCGAGGAAGTATCCGAGTGTGTATTACTTCAAAACTTGCCTTAACTAGTCTATAGTTGAGTTTGAGCGCGAAGTGGCAGTCCCCAAAGCAGTCGGCCCAGCCGAGCCACGGGCCCATCTCGCAGTTCACGTCGTCTGCCCACCGTCGATGTACATAAATATTTATTATTAACTAACATACATCTCATCAATAACAAAAATATAATAACAGTCGATTACAAGAGTACCTATATTGAAAGTTTCTATAAATGAGTGTCGTGAAAAAAGAAAACAACAATCACAGCATGGATAGTTATCACAATACGGTTGAATCGACAATTAAATATATTTTCTAGTTATATGTAATATGTGTTTCTAATATGTTATATGTACTTTTGTCGTCCACTGACTAAACAGTTATCTCCGGATTAACTTCATCAAATTCGATAATTATTTTAATTAAGTATATATATTTATTACAAAAGAAAATTTGTATCTTCAGAAGAAAATTAAAGGAAGAAGTAAACCACGCTTAACAACTAGCAACATTAATATTTCCACAATGTTTATTTATATTCCCAACATTCAACATATTTTTATTATGCAAAATTAAAAATAGTCAACGTTACGATATCTTCGATGTTTTAAAGCCGAGTCGGTAAAGTGAGCTAAATTAATGTAACTTACCAACAGTCGGCGAGTCGTTTTGTAGCACTTCGTTATCAGCTAGCGGCGAACCCGCCTTTGTTTTCTTGTTGCTTGCGTCCGCTGAAGAAAAATACACACCATTCAGCTTACATTTATGATTACGATTTTTAGAAGATGATTGAAGAAGATTGAAGATTATTAACGTTTTGCCCTTAAATTTCTTTGGCATCCCCTCAATTAAAACTAATATCCTGCTACAAAACTTTTTCTAAAAGTCAATTGGGACATAAATTTTTTGGTATGAGTTTTCCCAAATATACAAAGGGGAATCTGGATCAAAATTAAGGTCAAAACTTAATTTAGAGTCCTTATTTTTTGCAGATTGTTCATAACTAATATTTTATATCTATCCTAAAGGCATCAGACGACACCAATCAAGGCGATTGATAGAATTTAATATTGGTTGAAGGGATGAATCATGAGTGACATAAAGGTGCACTCACACTCCCGGGCGTGTCCGCAGGCGCGCACGCACGCGTCTCTATCGCGAAAGTTGTTGGCGTTGCCACCGCAGCCCGTGTAGCCAAACGGCTCGCAAACTCCACTGCTATGCTCGAAGAACCATCGCTCTTCGTATCCACGACACGGGCCCACTGACATGGGCAACTTGCATGCTTCTGCAGATTTTATTCAATTTACAGGAGGATTAGGTTAGTTGGCGTTTTAGAGAATATCCTAGATAAAACCATCAGCTGGAAACCAGTACAAAAGAATTTCTAAAAGTCAATTCAAAGGATAAATAATCGTCAACCTACACACTCATAAGCTCAGCCTCATTTAAATACATAATTTTACGATTTAATAACGGAACTTCTCAACTTAGCTTAAATATTATAAACACGTAGTTGTTTAAACGCATTATCAAGACTTAAAAGTACTTAAAATAAAAATACCTGGTGATAAGCTATTTTCACACGAGCTGTCTTCACCGTCACATAGTGCCTCTTGCTGGGTCAGTGTGAATTGGCACCGGTCTATATGCTCTTGGACCATAAGATCCACGTTCGGATTGTCACTCGTTATATTTTCCGCTGGTAAAGACTGTTACAAATACTTTCTATTGGTCATGTTTGATTTAAAATGTGACACAAACAGATTACTATGCTAAATGTACTTTACACTTAGCTCTATCCAACAACAACCTCAAATACAATAAAAGCTTAACCAAAAAAATCTTAGGCATCTATAAACATTCAAGTTTGGAGTAATTTTCAGCTGTCAAATCTAATCCTATCTAATAAATTCCATTATAAATTTACGTATTAAGTGCTATGCAGAGTAATCAAAATATACCAGGTTCTGAAACTCAGCGAAGCGTTGGTTCCAGTCGTTCAGCAGCCGCCTGGTCATCAGTTTCTGAACCCTCGAGTCTTTCGACACGTAGAATCGCGTGCGTATCCGCCGGCCGCGCCCGCACCGCGCCGAGCACGGCGACCACGCTCCCCACGACGTCACTGAACACTCGCCGCGAGGGTTATCCTACCAATTTATGGTTTTTTTTAATATCAGACCTAAACATAATTATTAAACAACAAAAAAACAGCTCTAGAGAAGTCAACCACAAGAAATAATTTTGTTAAAGCTGTAAAACTCACCACGAAAAACCAATCGAAGTTAGTTGCATTTGCGAACTGTCCAGGCGGCCTTAAAAATAAACAACAATTTAATTTGCTACTTCTGATATAAAATATGATAGATTGAAAGTTCGTATCCGTATTATCACACATTGTTCTTAGATTTTCCGGACTCACTTGTTACAAGGTCCCGCGTCGCACGGCATGGCCTGGCTGAGCACGGTGCGCGCACGGAAGCCCACGTGGCACCTCTTGTGCGCGCGTGGCGCCAGGTAGTGACGGGTGCGCGCGCGCACGCCGCAGCCCTCGCACGGCGACCACTCCGACCACGGTGACACTGCGCATGGACCTGTCGCTTCTGCCGGCTCCGGCTCATACTCTGACTTCACCCTAATTACGAAATTATATGACTTCTAGAATACGTCGTTAAAAAATGGGAATGTCTTACCGTTAATTCTAATAAAATTAGTTATGGTTTTATCATTAAGGTTATTCCTACGCACCCTAAATGATAATATTTGTAAAGCAGAGAAATATAAAGTGCGTAGGTATTATGTTATAGCGTTACCTGCAATGCAACCTTGGTCCATGACATCGTCTGTAGTCAGTGAGCGGAGTCCTACAGGCATCGGACTTTGCCCTCGCCGGCCACAAGTAGTGCCGCTGCCGCGCCGAGTGTCCTTCCCCGCACGTCACACTACACGGGCCCCAGGGACCCCACGTGTGTGTTGCACATGACCCTCCTCCACTGCGAATCACTTCAGGAGACTGATCGCTCCCAGGCTCTAGTAACAATATAAAAGGGTTTAACTACACATTTTTTATAAAGTATGTTACGTATATGAACATTGACGACCGCTAGGCGCAGTGGTAGCACCACTGCTTTCGGCGCGAAGTCGAGGGTGTTGCTATGTATATATTTACAATAGAAAATAATTTATACGTTACGAATGGCCCTGTGTATATCCTGAACTAGTATTTATAACAACTTACCGCTGACATCACACGACTTCTCATACAGACGCAGTCTGTTGAGCTTAAGACGTGCAAAGGGCCGCATCTCGCCCGTGCTGCTGTAAAAGGGCGAGCGAGGGTCTCTCGGCCACTCCGGTCTGAGAGCGCGCACAGGCGACGGAGGTAATGTTGGATCGCGTCGCGCCTATCGTATGTATGTTAAATAAATAATCATAAAGTAATTAATTTATACACTTATAAATCACTAGTATTAACAATTCACAAGCTACATACCGTGTAACTGAGCCCATTATCGGTGCCCGCGTCATAAGGATACAATGGCAATACTGCTGATTGCCTCCAAGTGCAATTGAGGTTGCACAACTCCAACGCTGACACACCAACTATCCAATCTGGAGATGGCGCCAGTTTTGATGCTAAAGAAACCAAATGATGTTTTGCGTCCACCCTAAACACCGCAAATGTACTGGGAGTACCAGATCCGGCAACTTGCTGCCATGATATGCCGCGGGCTTTAATAATAGTCCGGATATGATCGCTCTGTAACAAAGACCAGAATTGTAGCTTCGTTTAATGATTTAAGAACTAAATGTCACAATTAAATAGTTTTGTTCTATACTATATTTTACGTAAAAAAATTCTCTACCTCCGACTTCAATTCCTTTTCTAAAGCGGTAGTTGTGCCGTCATCGGCCAGTTTCCTTAACCCGGCGGTGGCCACGCGACCTTCCTGCCAAACCCTAAACTGCGCGGTGTGAGACGCGCCGATGACATCACCGAAGTGAGCTCGCGCTGACTCTGGCGGGAACTCCTTAGGATGAGTATTCCGAGACCACAGACCCTCGAAAGTCACCTAATGTTTGATATCTATGGTTATTTTATTATTTAAATACAAGAGAAGAGTTAGCATTTATTATAATATATTTTTCTGTTAGAGAACTACCTGTCATTTTAAAAATATGATGCAGTAATTACAAAAACCTACCGTTATTGATAAAACCACAAATGTTTAGATTGATATTTAGTGTGTGAACTAAAAAGCTAGAAATGACCTCATATTTAGCTTCATCGCAGGCGCAGCAAGGTTCCACAATAGGTGGCTGGCGTTCTGAAGACGTTGGTAATGTGGGTGCGGGACAGAGTTTGCGTGCAAGGGAAGATATTGCACCGGAGTCCGGGTGATATGCGCGGGCGCAGAGACGAACGCACGTTTGTACGGCGCCTGATGGTGCGTTCCATATTACCTGTTAGCGATACACGCTTTTTGTTACGTATTATATAAAGTATGAACTAAAATATAAACTACCAATATATCGTTACCGCTGATTAGATATCGAGACTCCGCAAAAGGATATCAGCGGTATTTTTTTCGCTAAAAGACTGATATTGTATTATAATCATAATACCAAGTTCAACTCGTAAGTAACGTACATAAATACAATTATGAATCAAGTATGTTGTAAATATTTAATTCTTCAAAACACATTATGTGTGAACAAGCCCCCATTACATTAATTAGCCATTATTTCATTTATTGAAACTAGTAAAGAGTTTCAAATTATAGTAGTAGTATAGTAGTTTATTAATTGACTTACAAGAAATATCAGCACTCAGAAAGCTCACCTGAATTTCGGTTTTCGGATGAGCAGTAGCATTGTCTACAGCAGGTTTGCACGACTCTCTAGGTTTTGTTTGCGCGTCGTACGCTTGAAAAGTGCCGGGAAATGCATTGCTCACAGACACATCAGTGGAGTTGGAAGTTGAATTCAATCCGTGATCCAATTCAGCCCAAATTACAAAGCCAATAAAAGGTGTCGGTCCTTGACCGCTGTCTACGCCTTGCAACGACACTGAAATATATTTAAAATATTAATTACTACTCCTACTAAAAATTCCTCAATTAATAAGTGAGACTATATTCAAAGGAATTTAAACTTTTCTCCCTTTTTGACCGTGTATATAAAAAACACGTCATATATTTTTAAGTACCTACATTAAAAGCAAAGCATCAAGTAAATAATACTTCTGTTTAATGTAAAGTATTATAGAAATATATGTAAACGATAAATCCATGCAGAGTAATACCATTAAAAAGCTTTTAAGTGGTAAAGTGAATTATGAAAACTGAAAGCGCCAGTTGCAAATGTTTTCCATATAGGTATGGACTATAATTGAGTTATGTTTCCGCACATACTGACCTTCATTTTAGATTGTTTATAAGCTTATAGGTATGGTTTATAACAACAGAAAAGACTTAGTTTATTTTACGTTAATTGTAGATGTCACCGGAAAATAATAAGAACTGCAAACTTATAAATTTTCTAGGAAATTTATAATCCTTCGTAGAATTCTAAACGAGAGACAAATTGTATTATTTTACGGCCACATTTTCGCAAATTTATCAATTTTCTAGGAAATTTATAAATTTGCAGTTCTTGTTAATTTCCGGTGACAAATGTATTGTTAGATAAAAAAAAAACTTCTATATTTATATTGATTTTAGAATTTAACAGAAGTCAGTCATCGACCGGAAACTTGCAAAGCTCGAAGCGCGAATCATATAGTAGTAATAAGTATACCATACCATACCATAGGTACCATAGTTTATGAACCTTATCAGAGATATCGTTGCGTTTTGTTCATTATGTGGGACCACTGGAGACCAATCTGTCCTCTCCAGCCCCTTTTTACATTTTTCATAAAACCTTTTTCAACTGTCCTTGAGCTGGGTTGTTGCTTTACTATGCAATTCGCATTTCTGCTCAGTTGCCAACCATCGCAAAAAACCGATTACCTGAGTATAGTTCGCCAGGCAAAAATAAGTCAGGATCGCCGGCTACTCCAAGTTTGTAGTTAGAATCAGCTGGTTGCGCATGCACCGGCGCGCGCTCGCACTCCGGCGCGCACCACACCACACACATCAAGTTCAAAATCACCAACAAATACATGTTTTCTAGTGCTATTACATTAATGGCTCAATCTAGTCAATTAAAATATTATTAATAAATTTTTAACTTTCTTTATAAATATTCAGCAAGCGGCCTTCTTAATAAAAGGAGTAGTAAGTTATTTATATTGATATATCATTAATAACAAAATGAAATTCTTCGTTTTATCCTACTACTGCTTAAAATTACCAAAAGAAGGAAGTAGGTATATATATTTTTTCGTCTTTTGTAAAAGTACAGAAAAATCAATTTAGAACTTATGAGTGTAAGTTCAATTTAGAACTTCTGGGAGTAAATTATAATATTAGTTATAACCAGAATAAAAATCATATTATATGTACATACATTGAGTAAATTGCGCGTTATTTAATCAAATGATCTTGCAAAAATATGTAAAATCTTTTCAAACCAAGCTACTATCAATTTGTATATCTATAGATACATATAATTAATAATATATTATCAATTATAATGCAATGATCGATATCTGAACAACTTTATAAGAGGATGTATGTAAGCCCTTAGGTGCACAAAGAGCATTAATAGATTAGCTTAATAATCTATTGAGTCGGCAAATACCGCACAGAACAAAGAAACATTACTGATCATAAACAAAAATTTCTTATAAATAAATCAAAGAACCTTTAATTATAAAAGAGGGCAATGGTGTTATATATATTAGTTACTGGCACATGTTAATATTGTTTTTTGTTTTGTTTAAATATAGAAAGGGTTTCGTCCTATCTGTAGGGCGCGCGCCACGGTACTGCGGTTTCATCCCTCGATACAGGGCAGCCTGGATTTATTTACCTTTCATATACACACATGAACGCTTGTGAATGCGTATTACTTTTAAATTGAAATTTCTAAATGAGTTTTTCTGCGCAAACTGAATCGGGACTAAGTTCCATAATTACGAATGCAATTTATTTCAATCGCGTAGCATGAGAATTTGAGATAAACTTATGTTTAAGAGAAATTTACGATTTATAGTCATTTAATTAATAATAAATAGAAAGTTTTAAGGGTAGGTATAGGAGATGTGTGAACTTCCGCGAAAACCTCGTGGATGGTATAATGGTACATAATAGTTGTCTTAAATTTGGTGAAGTGGTAGAAGGATTAAAACAGAGAATAACTATTAATTATTATCGCCGTACTGCGGGCCCGAAACATCGCGGGTAAAATCGAGGGGCGCAACTATAATGTATGGTGTAAATAAAAGTAAGGAACCTAAACGTTTGTTTTTAATTACATAAAAATCCTTTCATACATCAAATGACTAAATTTTAGTCTACACAATAAAGAAAGACAACAATGTAGGTGTGTTGATATTCATAACAAAATAGGTCAGATTTTGACCTCGTATATAAGTGACCACAAGTACAGACTACGGTTCTTCAAGCTCGCTAGATGTAACGCATTGTTGACAGCTTTTCTGTAAAATTTGATTCGATAAGTCTTCGACAAACGATATGAAAAGTACTTATTTTAACATTTTTGTTATGGCATCAAGATAACGAATATATGGCTCAAAATCACCAAGGTTGCAAATTTCAGGATTAGTTTTA
>JADANM010005989.1:5792279-5845587 GCA_026213755.1 Eurema hecabe | reverse complement strand
TTGCTGGCAAAGCCAATTCTGCACCTTGATGATTTTGAGCCATATATATACATACAATACAAAGCGGAAACTCAGATCCAGAAAACTACAAATGTATTTTCACGGCGTGGGGATTAAACCAACAACCCTTCGCGCAGAAAGCAGTTGTGCTACCACTGCGCCAACTGACTGTACTGTTACCCGTTCCCCCCCTCCCCCCTACCTTTTATATATGCGTGCAAACTTTACTTAAATCTGTCGACCGGTCCTTAATAATATATATCAAAGAGCTCTTAATTAAGGAAAAACAAAAAAAAGCTATGTACTTTTAGAATAATAATTTATTGCCCAGTAAATTTTTAATACAGTTAAATATTTTCAAATAATTTACTTAAAATATTAATAGTAGAGACATTGTAAAATGGTACGTAGAGTAAGCTGGCTTATTTAGAAAAATACAAGTAAGATTACATTCTTACAATTTTCTATTTATACTTCCAATACAGGATCTTAAGATGTTAAACCTTTTTTAGTAAACTTTTTACGGGAATATTTCCCGTAACAATTATTAATTATTACCCGCAATAATTAACGAATTAAAGACGGGATAGGTTAAGGTATAGCTGTTCGGAACCTGATTAGAATAAAAGAACTTGCAAAAAGGAGAACATGAAAATTAAATGACGTCATTCTTAAGTCAACATGGCGACAGATTTCATTTTTTGTATCCAATAAAAGGGTTTGTTGAGAAATAAGTTAAACGAATTCAAAACCTGTCAAATTAACTTAAAGACATTCTTTTGTAAACAAGCTATTACAAAAATATTACAAAAGAATCCATTCACATAATATTTTTATTAAATTTTAAATCAATGGAAAAAGATTTGACAAGCATTCATCACATAGAAAAAAAAATTTTTTCATTAAATTCACTACAAAAAAAACCATTTTTGAAATTCTTATAGTAGTCAAAAGCTATTTAAAGTTTCAATTTATAATTAAGGTTTAGGTGCATTATCAATACATAATGAATTTTTAAATTTATTAATTTTAATTTACCTAGCTTACATAAAGAATAAACTTACATGAAAATTTCTAAAGTTAAGTCACTAGCTTATTTAAGGTAAATAATTGTGAATAAATTTGCATTAAAATAAAGTAGGTCAGAAATACTTATTATTCTGACATTTAACGAGTCACAAGACTGTTGTTTGCGCGTGAGAGTTGTAAAAAAATGTATAACTAAGATTTGTTTTATAAGATCCGCCCTTACCTAATCAATCCTCCACTTACTATCTAGTTATTAAATATTTTATCTATATCAACTATAATTTTAAATCTCTATTCATATTAAACAGAAATATAATGTTCATAACCAATATTGATTTTATACATGATAAAAGAGATCAATAAATCAATCACGAAATATCACTTTAAACGAGCTTTAAAACATTAGCTTAAAAAGTTATTATAACTTTTAGTTAGTATGTAATAACTAATTATGTACTGTCAAAGGATTAGTAATATAAAACAAATTACACTTAATACAGACATACATCTATAAATATATTAAACTTTGTTCTACAACTAGACTGTTAAATACAATGTTTAATAAGTAATACAAATTTACAAATATCTCTATATCTAGAATTAACTTTAGAGAACCTCAGTACAATTTGTATTAAAAAAAATTATGACTGAGGCCTATTTGGAGGATGCTCTCTTATTTCAAGAACATGTTCGATCACTTTCGGCTTCCCATCTGGACCTATAGTGGCCGGCTTCACAATACCTTCCGACACCATTTTATCAAACAAGTTCACCAGTTTCATTGCTTCGTATTCTTTCTGTAAAAAATAAACAATTTTATATGTAAAACGATCTAGCATTGTAGTAAAATTGCCTTTAAAAGTATTGATTACAAGATAATATTTTGAAAATTTCAATTTAAGATATGAGGAGACAGAAATATAAAGAAGAAAATAGGAAATAAGATTAAGGAAAAGGAAGGATTTCCTTAAAGATCTCATAATTACCTGTTCTTCAGTCATGTTCTCGAAGGGATTTACTCTGGGAGGTCTAGTACACCCCACCACAGGATCTATATGGGGCTGAGCTTCAATGTACTCTTCAGTGTCTGAGTCCTCGCTACTAGAAGAGTATTGCACAGGACCGCGTCCTCCACACATAAGTCCCTTTTGAGCTAAATGCCCGGCTGCATTGCCAAAACCTGTGTACTTCACCATACGACCAACTGAAAAACATAGTAAAATTTTCATTTTCATTTATAAAAATTTTCTATTTCATAGTTAATATTAAATGAACCATCTTTTGTGTTTATAAAGAATATAGTATATTATATAGATTATTCACATATTTATGGTTTCTTTCCATGCGATAGAAACATATTATTTATGATTCTAAATGCTTAAACACAAGTTACTTAGAACAGTCAGAGTTACAAATATTGACACTGTATCGATCTGACTTAACTTGCCTTTGCACAGTATGGAAAATAATCAGAAACATGTGAAAAATATATGTGTAAGCTCTATTAAATATATTCATTGCTGAATATACAATTCTAACATGTTCAACAGTTCTCCATTGCTACAAAATTGTATGTAATACAATCCTCTCACCTTTCTCTTTACAAAGAATGAACAGGAACTCGGCAACCAGATCTCTTACAGATGTCACGGGAGTCGTCAACAATCTGCACAGTTGATTCCGTATAGTGCTCCCCTGCTCCGGGGGCCTGGAGACATCACGCAGGGGAGGCAAAACTGTTTGACGGAGATATTTACGTTGAACCCTTACACTGCGAGCACTTTTATTCAGTACTGTTAGGATTGGTGACAGGTTCTCATACTGGTTGACTGTGCTCTACAAAAAATTATGTAATATCTTTATCATCTATTTTTATTCGTTCCTCATAATATCATTCTGTTTTATTCATACAAGAATGACTTATAATTAACAAGCTATCATCATTTTTTTTAAATTGAAATATGCACAAAAAAAGCATTGGTGCAAGGGATTTTAAATGTTGCACAAATATACATATTAGTAAACTAATTCAATTTATATAGATGGCTATACTTACAGTAGTTATAGTTAGTCTATGCTGCATTAATTGTAGTAATGCATGAATTGCTTCCATATCACATCCATTAAAAACAAGCATTGAAGGCTCCTCTTCATTGCTCTTTGGAGACAAATATTCGTAAAATTCTGGTGGTACACTACAATTTAAAGATAAAATAAAGCTTTATAACAGCCCTGTAAATCAAACTTACATTTATAAATTAGGATTACCACTACTGCCATTTAGTCATACAAACCTTGTCAATAAGTTGGCAATATTACTATGTAATTCCATCAATTTATCCCAAGTAGCAGTTTCTGCCATAAGCAGTGATGTCAGCATAGGCATGAGCTTTCGACAGACTGCCTCATCTTCAGGTGTAACTGTTTCTTCTGACCCAGAATGGTACATCATATTAAACTGGGTCTTCAAAATTTCACAGGCAATTGCTTGTTGTTTTTCCTGTGTAAATAGAATCACTTAAAATTATGAAAAATGTACTTTTAAGTTAACAAGATTATGAAAAATGTATTCTAAGAATAGTCTCAAGGTCAGCAAACCACTCCAGAGCTGTCAAGCTCTGCGAGTGTTCATGGGCGGCGATGACCACTTTCCATCAGGTGGCTCACCTGCTTGTTTATGTTATAAAAAAAACAAGAATTTGGCCGAAATTTTAATGGGAACTAGCATAAGGTAAAATATATGATTTTAAGTAATACTTACACTCAATCGTGTATGTTGTTTTCCATTACTTGCTGCTTCTTTGCTCTTTTCAGTAGACTCTGAAACAAGCTCACCCAGGCATTCTGTGATATGTTCCATTCCATTGAGTTCATTTTTTATGGTAGCTCTTATATCTTGTCTTAATGCCGTTAGAATAAATATTAACTTCATGTCAAAAAGCATTATATCTTCTTTATAGGGTATTTCATTGTAAGATTTTAACCTTGCTACAAGACCATGAGCTAAACTAGTATGTGCACAGAGAGCTCTGGCAACTTCACTATTGAAGGCGATATTACATAAACATTTGAGCGCCTCTACAGCTATTTCTTTACTGGGCATCTCATTCTCTGACTCGTCTTCTCCAGGATCAATAAAGTTATATAAACCAGCTTTTTCTATCAAAGTTATCATCCATCTCTCACAGATTAAATTTTCCACTTCACTCTTATCACGGCTAAAAATAAAAGGTTCTTTAATCTTAAATATTAAATAGTGATTAATATTTTAAGCATTTTAACATTATTTTGTAAGTCAAATAATTAGTTACCAAATTCAATTGATTTACTAACCTTAAGATTCTCAAAGCTGACAAACATAAATTATGTATAGATTGTGACGATTTGTCTTGTAGGTGCTCAAACAAAGCAGCCCATAATGATACACGCATATTATTTTCCGAAAGATGGGGAAACGAAAATTGGCTTTCATTCTGTAATTCATTTTTAAATATGTATGACTTGGAAATATGTACAGTGTGGGGCTATATTTTCATAATACATAGTTATAATTTAAAGTTTTCGTCAATAAATATACTTCGACTAAAGTAGTCTATCGTATTTTTTTATATTTAATTTTTTAGTAACGAGACATGAAACAAAAACGAATAACAATAAAATATACAATCTTGTACACTAAACCCAATAGTAGTGAATTCAACTTACAGTAACAAGAAATTCTTTTATGACTTCAGAAATTTTTGAATAATCCTTACTATTTATCATATTTATTTCATTTTCGTCCATTTTTGAAAGTAAAGTACTTGAACGTTTATTCAATAAGACTCTTATTCCTTTATTGATAAGTCCTAAGTATTAATTATTCACTATTATCAAAATAAACACTTTATTTGGTTAATAGTTATTAGCATAATATTATAGCATAAATCATAATAGGTATGAAGTGTCAAGATAATTTGATTACGTCAACGTCAAAATTTCGCAATAGAGACGTACATATTAAAAATATTCGCTTAGGACAAAGATAGATAAATGAGATGAAATTTCTTAAACAAAATATTAGAAATCAACAAGTAGTAAGTACCGAGTCATGACTAATAGCTATTTATAATATAGCCAACCGCTATTTTAAAGAACAATATGTATTACCTACTGACTGTTTAAATATTTTAAAGTAAATGTAAAATTAACAAAGAGTTTTTTTGCGAGAATCTTGCGGCGTCTAGTTGTATCTAGATTGAATATTCCTTTTTTGGTGCATACAGTGATTTAATGTTTGATTGTGATAGTGAATCATGCAGTAAACTAGCTAATAAGTGTCCAAGAAATGAAGAATTCATTTGAGAGCGCATAGTAGCACAACTATGTTCCGATTGCTGCAAGATTCGTCGAGGTTCTTCGTAAAGTTCACTATCACTTTACGAAGGGCAGAACGAAACGACTGACTGACTCGACTAAAGACGACTTGATGACGATTTTACTTGACTCATATCGACTTTTATCTTGATTCTTGACCACGTTGCCTCTTATTACATTGACATTGGCAAAAAGCTAGACACTAATAACATAATATAAGAAAGAAAAGAAATTAACAAGTGACGTATGACAATGACAGCTATGACATTATCTTGTGATTAATATGAATTTCGATGATTGCTGAACTTGAGCGTTCAGCTGTTTTACAAACGAATAAGTAAATAATAAGGCCTAAAATGGCTTCGATAGCTTTAAAAGGCCAAATTGTTTCAAAAATTATTCGTAAGTATGCTTGATGGTGCCAATAATTATTGTATTTGAGGACCTATTACATAATTTGACACATTCTTCATATTATATAGATTTGTCAAAACACCTTTTACATATTTAAATTAAAATACCAATACCAAACATTGTTGCTTTTTTTAAAGCTAAAAATGGATCATTCAGCATTGTTTACATCAAGTCGGAATCCTACAGTTCCGATGCTAAAACTAACCTAGCCGCTTACAAGAGAGGAACCGGGGGTCGAAGCAGCTTTAATGGAATTGTGGCTACTGTTTTTGGGTGCACTGGGTTCGTAGGTCGTTACCTGTGCAACAAACTGGGCAAGATTGGCACTCAGGTATATTTATTGTAGTCTTCAAATAATATTGTAGAATGGTACATTTTAATCTTTTTTATATATTTTAGATAGTGCTACCATACAGAGATAACTTTCATGATGCGACGATATTGTTTTGATATTTTAAAAACATAGAATGGTATATTTTAATTTATGTTTTTTTATATTTTGTAGATGGTTCTACCATACAGAGGTGACTTTTACGACGCAGCAAGATTGAAGGTTTGTGGAGACCTTGGTCAAGTTCTTTTTACTCCATTTGACCTTAGAGATGATGAGTCTATTGCTAAAGCTGTCCGCTACTCTAATGTTGTTATCAATCTTGTTGGACGAGACTATGAGACAAAGAATTTCAAGTACATGGATGTCCATGTTGAAGGTGCTAGGCGTTTGGCAAGGTAAAGCAAGTAATAGTTTAGTCTATTTTAATACTCGTATATTATGTATATACAGTTTTGAAATTTAACAGCTGTGTGCCGGCTCAGTATAATCGAGCTGAAAAATTATTTTCATAATAATATGTTAAATATGTCAAGTAATCAATGAAAAATGTTCATTACAGAATAAGCCGAGAAATGGGAGTTGAGAGATTTATTCATCTGTCTTATCTGAATGCTGAAGAGACTCCAAAACCCCTTGTGCTGAGGAGCCCCTCCATGTACAAAATCAGCAAATATTTGGGTGAATGTGCTGTTAAAGAAGAGTTTCCAACTGCTACCATTATAAGAGCATCGGACATTTATGGCTCTGAGGATAGATTTTTGAGGTAGTAATGCAAAAATTTTGTAAATGTTCCGAAAATATATGATTTGGACAGTCATTATTTAAATGGAATTATATGGGTGGTTACATGAAAAACATTGTAATGTAAAAATACTTTCAAAATTAAAGTAACTATTTATTGTAGGAGCATTGCATCTGCATGGAGGCTCCACTCGCAATATATGCCCCTGTACAAGAATGGTGAGGCAACCATCAAACAACCAGTATATGTGTCTGATGTTGCTCAGGCTATTGTAAATGCTGCTCGCGATCCTGACACCAGATGCCAGACTTATCAAGCTGTTGGGTAAATACCTTGACATATTAACTAAAGCTACTTGTGTAGATTATGCATAGACTGTAAATTCTTACACCATACTTACACTTATACTTGGTTACACCACAGATAACCAATCTTCTGTACTCAGAACTTATAAAGGGGACGATGGCACCTGTAACACTATGGGTGCCATCAACCCTCAATTAAAATATTCTGTATGTAATATATTTTGTATGTGTAAAATTAAATAAATAGATAAAAAAATACTTGTTCTTGCCTATCCGCATTACATCGTATCGAGGAACGTGCCGAGAAATAAGATTGTGAGCAAAAAAAAAGCATTGCTGTTCGTCTAAGAGCCAAAACAACTCAAAATATTTAAAAATATTGGCCTAACTGCTATTTTTGTTAAAAAACTAAAAACAATAAAAGCAATACAAATAAGAATTTGTTTTGATTTATCGAAAACCTTTTACAGGCCAAAGAGGTATCTTTGGAAGGATTTGGTTGTATGGTTCTACCGGCTGATGCGTAAGGATGAAAATTGGGGATTCCGTCACTACGACATGAAATACGATCCCATTTTATTCCCACTTAAAGTGGCTATCGCTAATAAATTGTCACCAGCTTATCCATATGGAAGCTTGCATTGGGAGGGTCTCGAAAAGGTACGTAAATACACGTAAATTAAACAATGAAATATGCTTGGGTAGTAAAAAAACTAAATAAATAACTTTAATGGGAATTTAAAACTTTCAACTTGTTATAGAAAAAATTACAAAATTAGTGTGATACATTTTATGGATGACGCCTTAAGTTATTGTAACATGATTTTACCAAAATAATATTTCAGGAAGCCACAACTGACGTAGTTGATCCTTGCTTGCCAACTCTGGAAGATCTGGGAGTAAACTTGACTCAAATGGAAGACCAAGTCCCATGGGAATTAAAACCATTCCGGACATATTTGTTTTACATTGATCAAATTGGCGAGTTCCCAAGACCACCAAATCCTCCAGTTTATTCCGACTAAATAGATCAAAAAATTATGGGAAACTGTTAGATCCTCCTTGATCCAATACCATTTCTATGATATATATTGTGTAGATCGGATTGAATTAAATTATTCCGAAAGGCAAATGTTTTACTGATTTATATAAATAATTGTGTATTTAATAGAGAAGAAAAAATAATCCAAACATTTTTACTATAACAAAATTTATTCGAGGTATTTGGTATTAGTTACTAAGTTTATATGGACAGGTATACAGGATGTTAGACAAAGATATTGTCCATATTTCTGTTTTTACCCGACTGCCAAAGAGGGTAATGTTTTTCGAGTGTATGTAAGTATGTATGTCTGTTCCTTTGTGACCTCCTGTAGCCTAAACGGCTTGATGGATTTTGATGTATGAGGTATCGTTAGATTTGTCTTGATTACGGGAGTGTCATAGGATACATTTTATCCTAAAAGTCCCACGGGATAAAGACATAATTACTCTTTTTTTAGTGTGCAGTCGGGTATTTTGTTTTTTTAATAATAATTACTTGTTACTTTATTATATCCGGTATGTGTAGTACTCTACTAGAGCAGTAGGTGGTCCCATTAATGAATGCTGCATCGAACTGACAAAGTCAAAGTTCCAGAATTTTTCATGTATCTTAATTTTCGATTAATGTCAAACCAAACATTCTGCACATGAAATTGCACACATCAAGCGAAAGCATATCTTAGTAATTTTGAGAGAACTTGATATATGAATAAAAGATGTAATTGAAACTTTCAACGTTAAGCATTATGCTGCGTAAGACGCTGTAATGCTGTAATTGATAAATAACTTTTAACAAAAATAAACCAGACTTCCAACTAAAAAGCAAAAAATGAGTTTTCTTCGCACAAAGTAATACATATTTTCATTTCGTATATACAAATGATTTAATAGTTATGCCCAAACAAACATAAAAAAAGCATATATGTATATGGTCGAATGAGTAACTTCCTTTTTTTGAAGTCTGTATGTCTGTATGTACTAGGAGTATATGAAAAATAGAAACATGTCAGAGTTTGTAAGATTAAAGGACTACATAATTGAAAAAAGCCTGTCATTCAAAATGACATTGGCTACATTTTATCACAATAAATATTTAGTAGTGCTGTTTGCGCTAACGCAACCCTATATTAAAGTACTTAGTGTACTTTTCCTTATTATGGACTATGGTCATGAATTTATTCTCTTAAGACCTTATCAATCAGTACATGTAAATTATAATATGTGATTGACAGTAGAATTGTAGCATAATTGAAACAAATAAATTTAAGATATTTTTTATTTAACTTAAATTAGGGAGCAGGCCTTCCACGTCCATATCCTCCTCTCTGTAACAAGAACAAAACAAAGCAAATTAAAAAAAACATTTATTTATGTGGTGCGAAAGTCAAATTATACAGGAGTAGAAATATCAATATTATAATATACATTTTGTTGGTATGTTAATTAAATAAAACATCTATGCCATGTTAAGTCTGCTTACATATAAAAAAAAGTATATGAATCTGAGGCAAGACAAATATATGAACTTACGAATTCAAGATCAGCTGAACCAGGTCCAACATCAGCCTTCTTATCGTGAGGTGCACCAGGTGTGGTAGGAGCACGACGGTAGGCTGAACGGTCTTCGTTGGTGCGGGCAGGGGCGTCTGGGCGACCAACTGCACCTCGGCGAACTGTTTCAGTCCTGACTGAGCGCTTCAGTGTGGCTGGTACAATTTCAGGAGGAAGGTGGAGGAATATTCTGAGGTACTCAATACCTTCATTTGTCAAATACCTGAAACAGGATAATAAAACTTATTTTACACCCAAATATATCTTTATTATTTTTGATTGTCTTTTGGTAGAGTTGGATCTAGTAGCTCAACCCAACACACACACACCATGGAATACCTAATTGCTACTTTATACACAGCATTGAAGCAACACAAACCATCTCTAGATGACTACAGAAAGAAATAGCTTTATTAATGGATATACATAAACTAAAAAAGTTGTACTATTCCTAATTGCGAGGGTTATCTCTTTGTAAAACCACCACCACTTAGTTTAAGGAGTAATAAAGAGAAAAACAAAATACAATTTACTAATAGAATCATGTATGGATCCAAATTATTAGTGATAGATAGTTAAAACAAACTTTTTAATGAAATGTGTTAGTAAGATATAAAATGTTTCTTAATTTCATTATAACTAATAAACAGGAAATATACATATCTTGTTTACCTATAATATAATTTCAACTTAAATGTTAAATATATCAGTATAAGAGAAAAAGTACCAGTAAAAATGCCTCCAGGCAAACTGTTCTTTGACATAACCTCTTGATTTCAGTGACTGCATAGCTTTAATAACTTGAAGGTTGGGGATTTTCTCTAAGTCGGGATGTTTAGGAGCATGGTAGTCCTTTTTAGCCACCATGACACCCTCTTTAAAGAGGTACTCATAAATAGAAACACGGTTTTGTTTTGGCATCAACATCTTGATCCACTACCTGCAAAACACGAAATTGTCTAGGTTATCTTTTTAATGATTCCACTACGCACCAATACATTGAAATATTGAGAACCCTATATTAACCACAACATTTACTTTTAATCCAACACTATATTTTTCGCATATATTTTTTGATTTAAGAAATAAACATCGATTTTCATTCAAAAACAGTACCTTCCGCTACTTTTGACAAGTAAAAAGAATGTCAAAAACATCAAAACTTCAAAAGGTGACTAGGTTTGACAGCTGTCAATGATTAATTCATAATTCACAGCTGTAGATAAAATACGTCATATGGATTCAATTCTATTTTGTACTACTCAATATAACTAAAGTATAAAAATTGTAATATTGTATTGTATGGTTAAAAATAGTAAGTATTAAAAGAAAAGATGTACAAAATAAACAAAAAACCAACTAACAATTAGAATCATTATACATAGGAATATATACTTAGCATCGCAATAATTGAATTATAACGGGCATTTATAGAACTATAGGAGTTAGAAATAAACATAATACAATATAATATAATTATTTTATATTATCTTATATACAACTGCGTTGAAAGGAACGTAATTTAACGGAATTTTACAAAACAAAAGGAAAAAAATCCAGCTACGGTCTCGATTTTCGAGGGGTGGTAGAGTGCTAAGGCATGAGGGGTTGCGCACATTCACATTGAATCTTTTGAATAACGACCGATTTAATCTACTCTGCCTTGTGTATTGTCATAATTTCCGTTTCGCGCGCAATTTCTTAGTGATTGATGTTAAAGTTCCAAGTAAATTTGAAATAAAAAATAGTTTTATTTTATTTTTTTAAGTTTAAAAGATATGTTTTCAAAAGCAAAACGTTTCGAACCAATTGGTAAGTTTGAGTAATTAAGCTTATACATTATAATAACATCGTTTATCATATAACTCGAATTTCTTGGAGTTGGGTATTTATTTAATTTATTGTGCATAATATTACAGGTATTTTCAAATGTATTAATACATTTTGGCTTAGTTCATTTACTTTGCGTAAGTTTTTATTCAGTTTACTGAGTGTAGGTGCAGGCATTGTGGCGTCCTTTTATATTATTAAATTATTTAAGCTGAAAATGAAATTTTTAATAAAATTTTAATGTTTATGTATGTATATTGTACGTTTAGCTCCTGTCAAGACCCAGACTAAAGCATTGCCTAAACAAGATGTTGATAAGAACTTAAAGAAAACTATATCAACTGCAAAATCTAAAATTCCATTTGTAACTCCATCAAAACAGAATTTAGAGACCTTATCACAATGCAGTTCCATCCGAAGTACCAAATCATTTGTCACTGTAAGTACTCATTTAGATCCAGTACAGAAAACATTTTAATTACAACATATTGTGTGACAAATACGTATTTTTTCAATTATGTATATTTAATATTTCAGCCTAAACTCATCAAACCTTCTGTAAAAAGTTCAGTTAAGAGTTCCACATTACCCAAGACTAATACCAAAAATGAAACAAAACCAATAAGTAATGCTGAATTACAAGAAGATCTAATCAAAGCACATGAGGCTGAAATAAGGTATTCATTAATTATTATAACCATTTATATTACCTTTTTATAACCATTATTATTACCTATTATAAGTTTTTAAATTACATACAACTATCTAATACAACTTTTTATTGTATTTAATTTTAGAAACAAAGACTACACTATCATTGAATATAACAAGCAAATTAATGAGCTTAAAAATGAAGTTGCAAATCTTCATAAAATCTTAAAAGAAATTTCTAAAGGGGATATTAATGTTGAAAAATTAAGTAAACAATTCAATGAACTAACATTGTTAAATGATGGCCAGTTGGATTATAAAAACATTTCTCATGACCTATCTGTTCAAATTGAAAAATTGGAAAAACAAATCCAATATTTAGAACAAGAAGTAAATAGCAAACAGGTAGAATTAACCTCCCTTGAAGAAATTATTATTATCAGAGACAGTTTGTGTTCTGATTTACAAAAGAAACTCACAGATATGGAATCATGCTTGGAAGAAACAAAACAAAGATTGGAAATGGTAAAGGGTCATCATGCTCTAGCCCTTGAAGCTAATGAAAGTATTAGACGAGAATATAAATTAGAATTAGAAACTTTAAAAGCCAAAATGGAAGAAGAGAAACAGAATATAATAAGTAAATGCAAATTGGAACAAGAGAGCACTAAAGTAAAGTACAATGAAGCTATAAAAGCTATAAAATTGGAGCTATTGAAAGAAAAAGATGACAAAATTTATGACTTAGAACAACAAATTGTTGAGAAAGATCAGGAAATGAAAGCAAAATTAGATCAAATTGATGAAGCGACTCATGAAAAACTGAGATTATGTGAGATACAATTTGAAGAGAGAAGTAGATCTATTCAAGAGCACTGGGAACAACAACAAAAAGAAGTACAAGATTTAAAATGTGAGGCTAATGAACTTAAATATAAATTAAACATTACTGAAGATAGATATAACACTCTACTGAAGGAAGTAACGAAATTAAAGGATGAAAATGAGATCTTAAGAAATGAAAAGTTAAAAATATCACAGGAATTAGATGATCTTAAGGAAGAAAATAAGAAGAAACATATTGACTATGAAAATGAAATTAACAAGTTAACAGCTGACATAGACAAGGCTATAAAGGAAAAGAATAAATTTGAAATGTCCTTATCTGTAACACGAGATATTGTTCAAGTTCTAACAATGCGATTGAGAGAGTCTGACAATGAGCTAGAGCATTTAGAAAATCAAATACAAACACTAACTGACACAAAAGAAGTTCTTGAAGAAGAGCTGGCTACTTATAAAAATAGTTTAAGCAATACTTTACTGGAGTGTAATGAGTATAAAGAAGCTCTTGTCAATATTCTGAAATCTAAAGCTGCACTCGCAAAAGAACATAATAGAATCATGGAACATAATGTGTCCTTAATAGAGAGTTTACAAAATGTGGAAAAGGAAGCATACCGTGAACTAGGAACTATAAAGAGTGAGTTGATAGAAGATGTGGAATTGTTGAAGAAAGAGTCTAATTCACAAATCAAGATGCTCCAAGACGAGGTATACTACCTTTTTTTTATAATTATTTTTATTAAGATCAATCTTTCTGTTATATACACTCATAATTTTTTATATCAATTTTTTTACGTTGTCATCAAATAAATAAATAGCTGTTATTTTTATATTTAGCAACAATTTTAAGTCAAGATCTTTAATTCGAAGTTAAACACTATTTAAAAATAAACATGATTTTAAATAACGGTAGTACGTGAATACTTCTCTGTACGAACACACCTAAAGTTTGATATGTTTTATAGGTAGAAAAGAAGAGAATGTTATGTGAGTTAGCAACGGAGCACGCAGGCCAGGCGGCGGCAGCGGCTGAGCAGTCGCGCGCTTTGCTGTCCCACGCCGCGTCCGAATTGGCACGCCTTGAAGCTGAAAACTTACGCTTGCAACAACAGGTTACTACATACTAATTCATTTTATTCCTATTTGATTTATTACATATTAAAAATATTATTAAATATTATTAGTTAGTTAGATGAACAAAATTAAAAATTTTGATTCTCTTACTCATGATTTGATACTCTTGTTTTCTGCTTTGGTTAAATAACAAAAGACTTAGATATAGTGTATTAGTTAGGTGTCATGTGATTTTTCAAAGCAATAATCGAAATTCTTCCAAGTCCACCAGTCACCATTCCAATTGTCTGTGTATTATTATTGTTTAAAAAAAACTTTTTTTTTCTCTGAATGTGTACATAAAATCGAAGATTTTCAGGTTTTTTTAATTAAACAGGTTTCAAACATCACAGAAATTGATGAATTAATTATTAGCCTTTTTCCACTTAATACTTTACTTTATAGATACAAGACCAGCAGTCTCTTGTTGTGGAATTATCCCTGCTACGTCAAGAAAATGAGGAACTTACAATGAAAGTCGCAAAACAATCATCCCTTATGGACAAAATGAAGAAAGATGCCGAACTAATTCAGGCTAAGCCTAAGTCGCCGTCCGTGCTACGTAAAACACATAAAATAGGAAAAGAAAATGTTCAAACCATTATTTCGCCGTTACGAGAGAGAAATCATTAATTCATGTTGCATTTACATTTAAGATTTTTTGAAGAAAAATCATGTTACTATTGGTATCGTTTTATTAATGATTTTTGATGTTTCTATTTATTATTTATTTGCACAGAGAATGTGTTTTCTCATGTTTAAAATATTTGGAATAAATATTGCTGTTCGTTTTTTGAATAAATATATTTTGTGATTATTATATTTTCTTAATTTCCCCCATACTTTTATATTGTTATAAAATTTAATGAATTATTAACACGAAAAAATGTATTTACGTTTAACTCATACCTCGTATGTGGATATCATGTTACGCTAATAAAGACGCCCATAATTGCATGTAGAGTCCTAAGACTTAAGAGTCTGTACCTACCTTTCTTTAAAAATAAACTAGGTACTTTATTTTAATATAACGTGTGATTTAGAATTAGTTACAGGGTCAAGTAAAATTCTATACCTAGTTAATTCCTTTTTTTTAATAGTTCGACATCCAGTTTTTACAACACTTAGAGCTTAAATGAATTTGTTATTTTAGTTGTTCTAGATGCCGAACTTTAAAAGCTCCTAGATGATTTTATTACGAAATTAAATGTATTCGGTCCGAGCACCGCGACACACTGTTTTCTGAAAGGTGAATGGAGATAAGAGCTTTTTAAATATTTTGACAAACCTCTATAGACTGTAGTCTATAGAGGTTTGTCAAGGCCCATGTTGAAAAAATGATGGATCATTTGAACCACCAGGTGACCTATCTAGAACGATATAAGAGCATAAAATAATAAGATTCAGCACTATGACGTCACTTGTAAGCTGTCCAACTGAGTGCAGGTGAGAATTCGAAAGTACAACCCTTGATTTTTTCCCCATTTCGCATGATTTTTGTACGGCATTCTTACCACTGTATAGATAGATTAAAAATGATAAGAAAACGCGCAGTGCCGTTAAAAAATGGGGCGCCACAAAGTCGGAATTTTAATTTACTTTCCGACAATTACCGGGGTGAATTTGGTCAGTTGATTTGGTACGGCATCTGTGCGTACTATTTCAATACTGCTTCTAATCCATAATTCCGCAACGCCGTACAAAAATCATGCGAAATGGGGAAAAAATCGAGGGTTGTACTTTCGAATTCTCACCTGCACTCAGTTGGACAGCTTACAAGTGACGTCATAGTGCTGAATCTTATTATTTTATGCTCTTATATCGTTCTAGATAGGTCACCTGGTGGTTCAAATGACCCGTCATTTTTTCAACATGGGCCTGTAGTCTATAACGCGGTTAGAGAAACTTTTTTGGCTCATCAGACAAGATTTAATAATTCAGAATGAATTAGAAAATCCGGAACCCTTATATATAAGATCACTTCGTTATTTTGATTTATGAACGCGTGTAAAGATAAAATTAAAATTGGGTACTTGTAGACATCTACATAAAAAGAAGAGTAAGGCCGTTTATATAGAGCGTATGTCATTACTGCTTTTCTTATTGCTTAACATACTAATTGCAAAAATAATCTTGGTCTCTTCTTGGGTTAGGATTAGTTTTAGTCATGTGTCAATTAAATTCTATTAATTAGTTATAACTTATAGCCTTAAGCAATAGTTTGGTTATGCTTCACGGAAATTAAAACTCAAATATACAGTCTTACAATTTTATTTTAAAAAATACCAATTTACAAAACAAAGCATAACTATGTTGTGAATATTAGTTCGGTATGGCAAAAATAAAGCTGCACTAATAAGAATAAAACACACGCGTATAACAACTAAAGATATGTTGACTGGGTGCAATCACAGTTTTAAACTAAAATTAATAATTAATCATCATGATGGGTAATTTCATCATGATAATTACATCGAAGAGTATTAAAAACCTTTGGTGTAAAAAAACATTTTGCAATATTATAAGGTAGTCGCATTTTTTACGTTAACTATCTTTATCTATTACACTTACGATACTATGCCTAACACACAAAATGATGCAAAGTTTACAATACAAACTATGGTATAGTGATACAAAAGCTATTAATATAAGCTATAATCACTCTTTGGATAATCAGACTTTAAAATTATATATTTGGAGTATAAATGTCAGCTTATATTTAATATATAAAATGCAAAAAGGGTTTTACGAAAGTAAAAAATTACAAATTTTCTCCTTAACTAATATGATACTTACTACAGCTACATTGGTATTTCTTTGCAACACTGAAGGTAACTTATTAATACTTAAAACCGAATGAGCATACTTATCACTGTTTTTCTAATAAAATGCAGTATTGAGATCAAATATCAAACTCAGATCCATTAAAATCAGTCTTTTTTTATAAATTTTCTACATTAGTAAATAATTAGTGGTGGTTTAATCAACATGATTGTTTTATGTGAAAAAATGAGCTATGTCAAGTCCTTTAAATTAAGGTTTCGATGTGGGTAAGATATTGGAATCTCAGTTCAGTTTGGTTCCAGAGGCTTCTTATCAAAATTAAAATTGGCAAGTTTTGATAATACACAAAAAATAACCAAAAAACCGTGCACTAAAAAACAAAGTCACTTATTACTAGATTACATTACTGGGGTTTAAGATTAAAAACATGTAAGCATAAAAATTAAATAAACGCGCAAAAAATCAATCTTATGTATGAAATATTTAGTCAACATGTGCGTGTCTTGGAACAACATCTTCTTGTATGAGCATGTCGCAGGCGGGCAGACCTCGATGAGGAAGTAAGTCTTGTCCTACTGCAATGAGACCAGTCTCAGGACCTGGAAGACGACCGTGCCATACATAGTAATAAAACAGTTGTTGCATAGCTGCCATAAACCGACGCTGTTCTAATACTTCAGAATCAAAAGTGCCCAAAATAGCTTCGACGTCAGAATTGACCCCGGCCATTCTAGACCCTTTAATGCCACCCCCCGCTCCTGAACCAAGGACTACGTACATCGGAGCTACAAGCCGCATTCTCGCTAAACTAACGAGCGGACAAAGTGTTCGTATAGACGAAATCAACTCCACCAAACCTTCGTAAGTTTTGTTAAAGTGCTTAAACACTGGCCCGGTCAAATTCTTTTCACCAATATAGCTATCGTTCACCATTCTCTCTACAATTTCCGCCGTCCAATTGAGATGTTTCATCCGCAGAAGTTCAGAATGTCCCGAGTGTTCGGTCGTTCCAAACACCATCGGTTTAAATACCTTTTCTTTTCCCTCCTTTTTAGCTTCCTTTAGCGTATCCCAACTTTCGTAAGCATGAGTCCTAAGTAGTTCTCCGTCAAGGACTAACCAGGAATGCTTGTTTTCCTCAGATTTAGGCAAAGAATCTATTGTATGGCCCAGCCAAGTATCGGGGGTGTGAGACAAAACTTCCAGAGGAGATAGGCGTCGAAGACAATCAATATCGCTACAAGAACTAATTTGCTTAAAAGGCTCGTTATTTTTCTCTGAAGCTTCTAGAGGTTCACCGGGGAAAATAACTGACGGGGAGGACAACCAAACGCGTGAATAAAGCTTCTGTACCTTATTAATCGTAGTCAAAGCTGCAGTTAAAGTCGCACCTGCTCGGTGTCCTAATAATGTAACTGATTCAGCATCACCTCCAAAGTGTTTGATATTGTACTTGATCCACTGTAAAGCAACTATCAAATCACTGAGAGCATAGTTCCCAGATGTTGCTGGGTACTTTGAGTTAGAGATAATGTCCAGAGCTAGAAATCCAAATGGACCAAGTCGAAAATTGGGACGAACGAAGACAACTTCCTTTGTGCGCGCATATAAAGCTGACGCTTGTGCGGGACCAATTCCTCCGGCTAACGTATTGGCGCCAATTAATACTACCACAGGTAATGGAGTATCATACCTGACGTGTGGTGTTACAATATCTAAAGTGAGACAATCTTCCTCACCAATAATTGTACCATTATCTGAGAATTGCATGCATACTGGCCCAGGGTTATGCACTTCCAATGTATCATTCCAGCACATAGACAGATTGTTCAATGGTTGTGCATTTGCAAATCTTCTTTCATCTATAGGTGAAGCTGCATAAGGAATACCATAGAAGTTATAAACACCTTCATCAAGTACACTGAAAAGAAAATTATATAAATTACCTTTATTAATATTATAACATATATTTTATTAGGTTTTCATGAAAAAATTACTACATACTCTTTATTGCTATTGCCAGTGAAAAAAATTCTATAATATTACACACATTTTTTATATAAACAATATGCATATGACTACAAAAAAAAACTACATGCCCTATAGTCATGTTAGAAATAATATAGTAACAGATCTATTTTATCTTGACTCACCCTTCCACAAGCCCACAGGTAGTTTGAGTAGTAACATACTTTCCCAGACGTAGTGGCCGCTCAGAAGGAGGCCCTGCATGAGCTCCAATCACTATCCCAATAATCACCGCTAGCAACACCAGTAATACAATACCACACACAACTATATCATCTGTTGAACAAAATTAATTACATTACAAAGCTTATTACATATTTCAATATGTTAAAGTAGGCAAAAAATAAAAATTACCAATTATAAACTTCTTCTGGCGAATTCTTTCCTTCAAGGGGAGCTTTGTTGTCACTTTTCCTTCTTCAGGTTCCTACACACAACAAGTAATTAATTACAGGTTTTTGTTGTAATAATAATAATCTATATCTATATAATTCAAAGGTGACTGACATAGTGATCTATCAACGCACAGCTCAAACCACTAGACGGATCGGGCTGAAATTTGCAGTGCAGGTAGATGTTATGACGTAGGTATCCGCTAAGAAAGGAATTCCCGAAATTCCTGCGGGAACGGGAATTAGCGGGAAAAATCTATTGTATGAAAAATCTAAGCCGCTTAAGTTAGACGCTTGAAATTTGACATGCAGATACCTTAGTAAACTTAAAGGTTATTTGCAACAGGGTATTGCAAAATTCCCACGGGAACGGGGATAAAAACATTTGTATGGAAAAATCTCAATCGCTTACGTTAAACACTTGAAATTTGGCATGTAGGTACCTTAGTTAACTTAAAGGTTATTTGCAACAGGGTATTGTAAAATTCCCACGGGAACGGGGATAAAAACATTTGTATGGAAAAATCTAGGAAAAAAGGATTATAAGGGAGGGAAGCGGGGTCAAAGTTTATATGAAAGTCCATGCGGACGGAGTCGCGGGCAACAGCTAGTAATAATATAAGAATTTTAAAGCAATATGCTTTTGTCATAACTTTTATACAGAAAGAAATGAATTTAGATGCAGAAAATTTTAGTTTCTTTTTCTATGTGGAAATGCACACACATGTCTATAAATCCAGAGGGAGAAATTGGGTTATGTCAGATGTAAGCCAGAAATATGGGAACTACTATTTTTACTTACAGTAACATCTAGTTTTATATTCTCCATGCCATCATTAGGACTGTCGAGTTTGTCTTCTAATGTTTCCATTGAAGCTAATGTTGCTTCCGTATTTTTTTGGTTTTGCTTTTTAAATAATTTTGAATATGTAAAGTTGAACATTCCAAATCCCTTTCCTCTATCAGCATTGCCATCTAAGTCAAACAATTTTTTTTATGTTATTAAGAAATATTTGTAGATTTGACTTACAAGCCAAAATTAACATTTTTGTGATATAAAATTATTTTTAATATGATAAACCACCTTAGCCCTTTACTAAGCCCAAGCCTGTCAGTGGACAAAGATGAATTTTTGATAATGCTAATAAGGTGATAACTAGGTATTAATAGTTTTGTAAACTTACCAACATCATTTTGCTTATTTAGTAAGTTAGAAAAGGGGCAACTTTGTAAGAATCTGAAATGGTTCTTAGGGTTCTCATCATCTGTTCTATCTAGACTTTTTTCATTCTGAGTGTCTTTTTCAATTGCTTCTTCATCCTGTAAATGTGTTACAAAAATACTTATTAAAGTTTACAGTCATATTCAATTAACCCAGTTTTTTACATACTTATCCCTACTCATAAAAACAAGATGTGTTTATGTGTAACATTGCTATTTTTTAATAGATGGGTAAAAAAAAATAGTAATTGATAGACATTTATTGGAATGCATATTGAAGTATAAAATACTGAAATAAATTATCACAAGCTTTTTAAGTGCTTTTGAGTATCACAATGCCCTGGGTCATACTATCATACCTTTGATTTTTCTCTATCAGAGTTCCTTGTAAAGAATCCTGGCATTTTAATTGCGCCGATAGGAATAAACTTAGGCTTAACTTCACGACCTTGTTCAGTTATGTCCCCAGACAAAGCTGCTTTTACAGGGCCACCGTCACGCCTGAGTTCCACCTCATCCTCATTTTCCGCTTTTAACATTACCTCTTTTTCTTCTTCTTCGATTTGTTTCTTGTCAAAAGTTTTGTTGTCATCTTCGTTGTGCGCTTTGTTAATGTCTACTGAACTCATTTTTTTAAATACAACCTTTCAAAACCATGAAGGAAATACCGAGATTTGTTACTTATGAAAAAATAACAATTATCAAACACACCGTCATTAAATGTACAAAGTACGTATTTAATTTTTGATTGGACAAAAAAGAGTATATGCGATATACTATGCTTTAAAACAGAATTCAAATCACTACAAATGCTCTTTGTATACAATAAGTATGTATACTGTGTTCAGTTTCAGCTCATTGCCTCTTTAACAGTATAACAAACAAAAACACTTATTTCATTTATTAGTTGTAACGCCTTTTCATAAACTGCACAATTACTTATTCAGCGCGAAGCAAGTACAAGCCGCGCCGTTCCCCGCTTCACCCCATTGATTTTTAACCACAGATTGAAAATGTCAATTGGTATTCAAGGGAGTATAGAATAAATGGTATAGGATGTCTCAAGAGTCAAGAATGGCATTCGGCCCAAAAACATTTGTATCAGAATAATATAGTATTTCTAGATTCTAAACTGTTTGATAGAAATTTAATGGTCATTTCGATTTATTATAAATGTAAGATTAAGAAATTTAAATCTGAAAAATCTTTCGAAAGTGTAGCTTGTTCAGCCTGCCGTTTTAGCGGTTAATGCTATATATATTAGGACTATATTAGAATCTTTAGCGCTGAACGAAACCTGCGCAGAAGTCAAAAATAAGGTATCGAGGTAAAAGCGGGGCGCGTGATCGTCGGGTGCGCGAGCGTTGATTGGTTGTCCCAGACGTGTTGTATTTCTCGCACCAATACGTCAATTACGAGCGCGATTCTACCGATGCGCAGCTATTCTCGTCCAGCGCTTAACATAAATGACGCGCACTATACCTCACTCTGTTTACGGATAGGCAAGTGCCTATCGCTTACGAACCGATTTTGGGGAAATGTGACATAGACAGATTTTATTACAGTAAAAAGGTTCAAAGTTTGAAAACTGCAAGATAATAAAGAGAATGTTAACATTCCGCCGCGGGAAACAGTACTTAGTTATCTATATTTATTACTAGCTGTTGTCCTTGATTCCGTCCAAGTCGACTTTCGTATAAACTTTGACCCCCTTATATTACCCTTTTTCCAGTTAAAAAGTAGTTTTATTTCAAGCTCTAGACCATGTGTGTACCACTACCAAATTTCATTACAATCAGTTCAGCGGTTTGGCCGTGAAAGCGTAAAATTATAAAAAGTTTCAACCCCTCACGCAACCTATTGGGGGTTGATTTAAAATAAAAGTAGCCTATGTCCTTCCCCAGGTTCTAGACCATCTGTGTACCAAATTTCGTTTTAATCGGTTCAGTAGTTTGAGCGTGATGGAAAGACAGACAGAGTTACTTTCGCATTTATAATATTAGTAGGTATGGATCTAAGTAATATAAGAAATTTGGTTTCGTAAATTTGTCCAAGAAAACCCGCACACAAGTTGAACGACTCTTAGGGTTCCAGGTTTTGCTGCTGGTTTAACTATATCTATTACTTAATGTGGTTAAAGGAGAGTTAAAACAAATGTGAGCGGCCAAAAGAAAATATTATAATATGTTTAGCTATTCGAATGTGATAGTGCAGCAGTGATTTACATACTAGGTACGTATATAAATCACTGCTGCTATAAATGCATCTGTTTTTGTCTTAAATAACTAACAGTTCGTAAGAATCATTGTTACTAACACTAATGAGTCCAAGTTACTTGTAATTAAATGTTAAATAAATAAAGTATGATTAATCACAGTGTAAAATTAACAATTTATTTATATTCTAATCATTTGGTTTAATAGTTAAAAAAAAACAAAATAATTAATTGAAGAAGGTACATAATTTATTATAACACATACACAAGTATGATGCTATTAACATAAATTTTTATTTACATAGCAACGAAAATTTATTTATTGTAATACGGAATATTCGGAATAACAAAATATGCCTATATAAAAAAATCAATGTTTCTCTAATGCTTTTACTAAAAGCTCATTTATATTTGTTATCAGATTCCTTGGGTCCATGACTAAACCGGCTGTAACCATGGCGTTAGAAAATAGCTGCTGACAGATCATGTTGGCAAGTTCCTTGTCACTAGATATTAATTTGTGAAGTTTCTTTATAATTGGATGCCTGAAAAACAAAGATTTACTTTACCAATATCAATATAAATATTATAAACAAGTTACTTTGTTTGACTATGCTACATAGGAGTAGATTATTAATCTAAAATTTTAATATTACACCTTGTTGTAATGTAGGCGTGACCCTGTGGTCACAGTCACAGACAAGATCAATTAAACACACATTTTAAATTACATTGTTATTATTACTTACTTAGCATTTATTTCTAATTGTGGTCTCAATAGGGCAAATCTATTTTCTTCGCTTAGACTCTGCGCCTGAGTTCTGATAAAATGTCTGGCGGCTGCCATCTCTGGCACAATAATTAAACAAGGATGGGAATCCAACTTTTGAGTAGTTCTTACTTCAAATACCTTTCCAGCCAAACTTGTTTTAAGGTATGAGATTAGCTCATTGACTTGAGTCTGCTGCAAATCGTCACTGCCTGAAATGTAACATAACATTTTATTGGCTAGGGCAAATACAAATGACAAGGGCAAATACACATGATAAATTATTTATAATTTTTGATGAACACTTAAGAATGAATTGTAAAATATATAAAATTATGTCTTACTGTATATTATTGACTGAACTAATATTTAAAATAACAATGGCTCACCAATTATGGTATCAGCTGATTCTGAAGCAATATCTGATTCATTTTCAACAGAAACAAGCTTTTTGCCTCCGAACTCCTTAAGTTCTAACAGAACAAGCTCATCATACATTTCATAGCAAAACAGCACCTCAACATCCCGTTTTTTAAGAGATTCGTAATATGGTGAGGTTTGGGCGAGTTCACGGCTGAAATCAATATGAAAAATTTTATTTGATTTATTCACTTAAGTTTTCGGACGTAGTTGTTGCGCCCGCCGGGGGTTAGGTTGAAAAAAAAGTTGTGAACGTTGAGTATGAGGATTGAGGACATTCTGTAGTTACACCATGCGAAGCAGGGGCGGGTCGCTAGTATACTATAAAAAATGAAGAAAATTTTTAACACTTTAAAATTATGAGATGAAAAATTAGTAACTGAAAATCTAAAAATATATAGAAAATATACTCTTGTTATTATTATTTAAATTTTAAACGTTAAAAATAATTGTGTTATAAAAACCTTGGGGCAGCCAGGTAGTAAATCATTTTTTGGTCGCTACTTTGACGACCACTGTAGTCAGCCAGTGATGTTTTCACACCACTTTCCAATTTTGATGATTCGAAACGTAACAATTTGGCAATGTCCTCCTATAATACAAAACAAATGTATGCAATATATAATTATGTATATGTGTGATATGATAAGATAATTTAAATTAAATATTCAATTTATTTAAAAAACATACACTAACCTTTTCAATTGCATTTTGACTAGTAACAATACCCTCTTTGAAAAACAGTGAATAGTCCTTGTAAAAGGCGTCATAACTCACTGGATCCTTATTGGCGTTATCTATCATAAACTTAATAAATCTATTTGTTAACACATGCCGCAACTTCCTAAAATAAGATTTATTTAGCTAATGTAATCATTTACGTAGTAGGTAATTAAGTTGAAAAATGCAATATAACTGAAAATACTTACGCGATTAAAGCGCTGTTTTGCAATAATTCTCTACTAAGATTAAGAGGAATATCTTCAGAATCGACAACACCTATTAAAACAAAAAAATTAAGTAGTCACAAAGTAGAATAATGTTATAATAAAGCCAAAGTTGTCAGTTTACCTTTAACAAATCTCAACCATTTGGGTAGAATATTTTCCGCTTTGCTTTTAATTAATATTTTTCTAGAATATAAAGCAACACCAACATTAGAATCTCGAGACATCTCAAAGAGACCAGGTTTGCCTTCTGGGACATAAAGAATTGATCTAATGCTAAGTGGAGCATCAGTTTTATAATGTAGAGTATAGCGAGGTTTGTCATAAGAATTTCCAACAAATCTATAAAACTCTATGTGTTGTTCCTGTGTTACTTCCTTGGCATCCATCAACCAAAGTGGCTAGAAATAATGTAACAATATTGCAGTAAAACATTTTATTATGGTTCAATAAATATCTCATTAGGAAAGTTATTTTCCATACTAACCTTTATTGAGTTCACTTGGACATCATTTAAATAAATAGGACTTCCAATAAAGTTGCTGTATTTCATGATAATACCTGCAAATGCAAAGATTTCAAATTGTAATTTACCATAAAAAAAATGAGTTAAGTATACACATATACACTACATCATTAGAATAACTCTATTGATTTCATTATAATAATTATAAAAAGTATAGGTTTATCACTGATAACACAAGAAGCTAGAGGTGATGTGAAAATGCATCCATGAACATACTTCTGACTGTTTCTTCATCAGCAAATTCTCTGCAGTCGGTTTTTAAGTAAACTACAATTTTGGTTCCAATGGGCACATTATCCACTTCTTGAATTTCATATGTTCCGGATCTGAAACATAATTGATGATAAGATAAAATTTATATACATATTGTTATTATTGTAAAATGTTTTTATTTTTTATGTTCACCTACCCATCAGAGCTCCATTTATATCCCGGTGAACCAGTTTTACTGCTTCTAGTTAACACTTCAAGCTTATCAGCCACCATGAATGCCGAATAGAATCCCACTCCAAACTGTCCAATGATGGAACTGGCTTGGTCAGAACCTTGCTTCTTTATCTCTTCAATAAATGATTTAGAACCGGAGCGAGCTATTGTTCCCAAATTCTCAGTCAATTCCTCCTTTGTCATACCGATTCCTGAATCCTGTTTTAATACATATATAAGTCTTAAATTTATATATTTTTAAAGCAATAAGATAACTTTATTTCATTACTTGAAATATAAGAGTCCTGTTCTGTTTATCTGTTGTAAGTCTGATTTCCAGGGAACGGTCTGTGCCTTCCAGTTGTGGCAAATCTGGTGCTGAACTTACGCTCAGGTAGCGAAATTTCTCAAGGGCATCACTTGCATTAGATATAAGCTCTCTAATAAAAACCTAAAAAAAGTAACAAAATACAAATGAAAAATGATATAAAGACAAAAAGTTACAGATTGCATAGTCTTAGTATACTCAATAAGTAAAACTTAATTTTTAGTTATATCATGTCACCAAAAACCAAAATAATAAAATAATTTTCAATTGGTACATACAAATATACTAAATGTTATCGCTATATTTATCATGAATACTAAACAATATTACCTAGCTGTTGTTTAGCATGCTGGGGTAAGGACTAGAATAGCATAAATATATTATAATGAATTGATAAAGAATATGTAGGAATACAAGATTGCAAGACATACTTCCTTATCAGAATAAAGTGATCTAGCCACTATGTCAAGCAACATTCGAGTTTCTGCTTGGAACTCTTTCTTCTCAGGTGTGCCCTTTGACTCTTCAGGTTTTTGATCCGATACGGTACTATATTTGGTATAGTGAATATTGGTCCCTGAAAACCAAGTAAAGGTTATAAATATTATAAGTACCAATAAGATCTTGTAGAGAAGGTTATTTAAATAATTTCTTAAATGTACCTCTGTTGTTTCTAGATGAGACAGTAATGCTATTTAGGTGCTTTGAATTTTGTAGAGTCTGGTTTAATAAACGTTTAGCTATTAATGTTGACAATAGCCTGACTCGTAGCGCCGACATTATATTTAATTTTTAAGGGGTTTTTTCAAAATCTGTGCGATAATCTAACAGTGCATATAATTCTTAGTACATAGTACTCTTGCGTAGCGTAATTGTAGATGTAATTGTACTTTATAAACAATTATTGGATTATATTATTTTATTGAATTCACATTTAAGAAACTTTTACAAAATATGACATGTGAGTGTGACATTTGATTTGACAATTGACATATTTATAATTCTTTATTCATTATTATTTTAAGACTGTATTCCTTAATATTTAAAGTATCTAGATACAAATGTAATATTTTAATAAAACGCATTCCTTTTTTTATAGGAAAGGTGTCATGTGTAAGAAGATGTATGTAGATCGATTAAACATTTTAAGATATGTATTAAAGTATTTCAACATATATAATTAATCGGCAGCAGTTAAAAGTTAATAAAAAAAATTATAAGATTATACAATTTAATTGTTCAGAGATCATTAATTTTCGGTATTCTCTATAAAAAAAAAACACTTCACAGATTATAAAAATACAAACATTATGCGTCAAGTCGACATCGAAATCCAAACTTCAAAGTAGCGTCGCCGTCGCCCGTCAGCTATACCTAGTACCTAGTTATTAGTCAGTTCTTGTTTGTGATTGTGAACTTGTGGGCGTTGAACTGTTATCGTGGACCTAGAGTGTGATGTTGTTTTCTTTTTGCATAAGTTTAAAACATAAGTAACTTTAAAAATTAAATGTTTTAAAGAATAATAATATAAAACTTTATGAACGTTTGTAATGTATGTATAAATAACAACTGCTCTTTCCCAACGACTACTGTAATGTGACTTTACAAGTTCTGTTATAGTATTTTGTTTTCTAAATTCATGACAGTTATTGCGTATATAATATAACAAAGTTTAATTATTATCAATATAATTTTGAATAATTTATTGGATAAAGGGGTTTGTGATAAGCGAGTGACTTTTGGTGTGTAAACATGAAAAATGTGTTGAGAGTGCACAGGACGAACTGCAGTTATTTTCTTATAGTGTTATCACAATTACGTTGTAGTACTTGATCTCTAAGAGGTACTTATAAGAACTGACTATGGTCGACCAGAGGTGAAGTGTTATTCATCACCGTGGAGCATCTGGTGGGAGGCGGTGGCGCGGGCGGCCTGCTGCCCGGCGCCTCGCCCGCCCAGCACCCACCGAACATGTTGCAGCCCATGGAGGAGATGATATTGCCACCAAAACGCCAAGCTGTTGTTGATCGTCTCAGGTATAATAGCACTTTTTGTTGGGGGGAAATCCTCTTACGTAGATTCCTTTCCCCCTGGAGGAAAGGTATGATAGCTATTTGCACTTTTCTGTCTGTTTTTATTCAAGGCTTACATGTACAACTCTTTACATATGGGTAGTAAGTTGAAAAGTACCTTTTTAGTAGATTCTTAATTTTCAATATAGTTATTTAAATATAGTAAATTTGAAACACTTGTATCCTTGAACTTTAATAATACTAGAATAATATTTTTCACATCACTTGTACATAATATTAATTATGTTTATATTTAAGATTGGCTTTATTATCAGGTACAATATATTTTATAGTTCCTTATCTACACAATAATGTTGATAAAATACTGCAAGATTTTTAACATTGAATTTCATTTGTATTTAATTGTTTCTTTGTATTTCTCTTGGTGTTTACTGTTTACTGAATAATCTTGTAATTTTTATTAATTTTTTTTACACAGAAATATTAAATTTAATCTCATTTTGCTGTAAATTAAAAACTTACTACTAACTACTACTAACTACTTATAGTAGAAGTAACATTTTTATGTAACTAACTTAAAGATAAAATTATAACTATTATTGCTATTAAATATAAAAAAATTCTATTAAACACCATCCATAATTAAGCTTTAGAAGACTGTTAAGAGAATATTAACAGTTCACAGAAAAATAATATTATATTTAAAATTATGAAAAAATATTAATAATTAAAAATCTTTGCCATTTGATTTTCACCAAATTTACAAATTTATAGTTTACATTAGAAAACTTACCTGCTCTTTACTTACAGCTATTCTATAGTTACAGTAAAGACATATTCTTACTAACCCAACCTTGACTTTTCACCACCATAGAAATATATTATACATCAAGTGTCTACAGGGTTTTATCTTTCTCTTCTATTTGCCTGAAAAATAGTATGAAGAAAGATGTGCAGGGAAAAATTTGCCTATTACACTTCCGTTTTTTTTACTAATTAACTAAATAAGGTAACATTTCTAACAATATAACTTGGCATTAGTTTTCTGTTTATCTTAGTGTAAGGCTGATCTATTGGAACTAATAGATCTATACAAATATTTCCAACTAATATACCATTTTTAAGGGATAAAAGCAACCTGAGTCCTTCACCGAGCTCTAGTAATAACTTGTCACATTTCTTGTAAATAAAGCATAAAAGCTAAATATTAGGCAGACAAGCAACGTCACTGTCTCATTCATTATATTACTAGCTGACCTGTTCCCACTTCATTGGGCATAATGTTAATAATCCTTTGCGGTTTTTTAGATAGCCTATAGGCTTATAGAAAAAAAAAAAAAAAGGCTTTCTATTGGTGAAAGGATTTTTAAAATCGGTTCAGTAGATCCCGAGTGTACCCCTTCCAATTTAACAAACACACAAACTTTACTTCTTTATAATATTAGTATAGATTATAAATTTGTAATAAGTACAATAAATCTAAATTTTATTATTGACATATTACTGTATTGACAAATTAGAAAAATTGTGTATTTTATATTAATACACAATTTTTCTAATTTGTGGGCATCTTTTCGAAACCTTTATTTTAATACATTATTTAATTAGATAAGACATTATCGCATGGACAAAATGTACATTACACATTTCACAGTTACCAAGCTCAAGGTCATAATAACGAATTCCCATTTAAAGTTTCATTCTCCATTTTCACTTATCATTCATATCACTTTCATCTTAGCCTTTTCCTCAATAATAGACTAATATTTAGGATATTATAAAAATTTGTCTGTTACTTTGGAAGCAACAAACAATAAAATCTGCTCTTTATAGAACAGCATAGATAGAACAACATACCACAAGATTGTTGTTAATAAAATCATCTAATTATATAAGTAGAGTTTCTACATTGTAGATCTAACGAGTTCCAGTCCAGTTTCATTTTATGATTTTTTCAAGTAACTTAGTACTTTATATACTATATACTTTTAGTACTTTTTTCCAATTTTACAAGCTTGATCATACATGTTGAAGTCTTTTCTTAATATACTGTATATAATATATATTATGTATGGTATGCATTATGCGTTCGTAATATTGCATTGAGTTGTTTGCTAAATATAACATTGCAGTTTGTATTGCATACCTGAGTAATGCATGTAAGCCGTGTATATTTCTATCGCGCTAAGGCTAACGGTAATTCTCTATTTGCAGTGCTTTAGAGCATTTCATTGTAACTGTGTATTGTTTCTGCATTAAGCGCAGGATTCTAGATGAAAGATGAAATCGCGGACATGTTTTATAGTTTTTTCACGTAATAAAACGTTAAGTTAACAAGTGCAATGTTATCTATTGATAAGCGCTTTTTAATACAATAGACAATTAAGTAAACTATAGGTGGATTTTTTTATTAAAGTGAAACTATTCGCCTGCTCCGAATGCCATAAAATGTTTCCGTCTATTCACAAATAGTGCTACTATCTAGGAAATGTATATTTATGTGAGAGTTAAGTTATATGTACACGACTCGTCGCTGTCGCGGTGAAAGTAGTTAATATATAGAGTGCAGATAAGATTTGCGTCTCATATAACGTTCTTGTTGTGGAAATCAGGCTAGTTGCTACTCAATAGCAAAGTACAAACAAATATTTAATTCAGATATCCCGGAATCCATTACTCTTTTACCGTCATTGTTCTATTCTCTGTACGAACAGAGAACATTTAAATATATTTAAAGACTTTTACCAGTCGTATTACCGTCGAGATGTTTAACCGCGGCAGGCAATCGCGCGTATTTAAGTATACTTATATTATTAATAGCGATAACAAGAAAATGGTAAATCTTTCGTAATTTTCTGTTAGTCTAGTAAGTAAAAATATGTATTTACATTAAAGGGGTCCCAGGAGATAAAAGTGATTGCCCATGCCGAAATCAGTCTGGGGTTTGACGATTTTTATAATTACACATGTACATATATAAAATAAGGAAAGTTGTTATTATGTCGAATGATACAAGAATTAGACATCGGCAGCAGAAATAAAAATTCGTGTTACATACGAAATAATCTAAACCTAAATCACGAATGCATCTAAATATTAGAACAGGTGAAAAGCTTCCGGGATAATAAGGTCTACAACTTTACGATGTCAGTGACTTATCGTGACGTCCTATCAAATATTGTGACTTATCGATGGCGTTTGCGTTGTACGCGACACTTACAAGTTACATGGGTTGGTCAATGAACTGAACAAAAACACCTACATAGTGCGTCAGCGTGCCTATGCACATACGCCTCTAGTGGCTCACCCTTCAACCATAAGCCGACTGTGTTTTACTTATGTTGTCCCCTGATATATGTATATCATCTAAGAATTGTTTTGCCGCTGATAAAAAACCTTTTAAGCCATTGTAATAGGAGTGTGGATGCCGTTGGCTCCGTGCAGCTCGGTCGAGTCGAACCGTGACGAACAACGTCATTATTTCTATTCGGTTGACTTAAAGGTTTTTCTTTCGGGTTCAACTATCCCGACTGAGCCGATTCATCGATTGCTAAGGTCACCCTTCTATAAGATTCTCTTTGAGGGAACTTAAAAGAACAATCAGAATTAAAAATGAAAAAAACTTTAGGGTTTATTTAGATTACGTTGATTATTAAAATTATGTCATACATATTTGTAAATACCTATAACTATCTATAAAGTCTACATATAAGTACTATAGACCGTTTCTCTCTGCAAAAAATCACACTGTACATAATCGTAACATAGGTTAGAAACAGAAATCTCTCGCAAGAGAAATAATTAATTTATTGCAGTTTCGACGTACTGAGACTGAAATTTTCACACGCAATCGTTATTGTGTACCGAATTAATATCTACTATACGTTTAGATATAATACGAGTTTAAAATAATTATATTAATAAAAGTATGATTCACACTTGATATTTCAGTAGATATCGACTCTAAATCGAATGACGTCTTCCGTTGATATAAAGTCGTTATGTAATGTAAAGGTAAGCGGACGATTAGGTAATGGTAAAGAATACTTACTTTGTTTTATGCCTACATAATTATATTGTTTGCAAACTTTGAAGATAGTTATGAAGTTAAAGAATTTCGTTCGCTTCTCATTTCGGATAAATTTATATTAAGTAATACAATGTCATAATTAGCAGATTTTAAAGAAGAACTTTTATGTTACTGGATATTTTTTATTATACTATTACTCAACATACTAATAAGTCTTTCATTAAAATTATCAATATTTAGATATTTTTAGACACGAGTATTACCAAATATTGTTATTTAATAGCAAATTCCGTTACGTTTTGTAAAAAATGTTATCTTCCTTTCGCTTTCAAAACTTTTGCTACTTGAAGCTAAATCGTTGATATTCTGTATAAATGTATATAAAGAAAACGACGCCTTTTTTAAATATCCATTATTCTAATGTATGTTCAAGGTCTTAGCATAGTAAGCAGATAATACATAGGTAAAGTGTGGCTAGCGTTGCCATATTCGAAAAATTTGCGTATTACATATTTGGCGCAGTTGACGATAACCTTGAAGATATTGTTTGGATACAAATATTTTTGTCAAATAAATAAAAAGCTGGTAATGATATTTTTTACGAAGTATACTTGTCCGCATTAACATTTGCCCAAGGTGACCGTTCGCGTCGGAGTTGCGGCTGACTGAGCATCATGCCGTTTGGAATACTATTTTCTTACTGCACGTAGTGTGTGCGGTGTGCTCCCAACCAGCTTGTTGTCTCCCGATGTCATTGTAATTGCCCACTGAAACGTGGGTTCGTTAGGTAGCCATAAAATAAGTACCTAATTACTTGTACCAAAAATACAGGTATACTTTTTATTAATAACGCATGGTGACACTGAATTTGAAAGATGCCACAAAAATAACGACTGTATTAGGAATTATTGACTAAAGTTTCACGTGTTCAGTCCCACACGTGTTAAACGTAGAGATGTGCTAATATCATCACGACTGAAAATCTATATCTATATATTCATATAGGTACGTAGTTAATGAATTTGTTTTGTCTCTGAAATACAGATTAAAATAAGTTTTTGTTTATGATAGGCACATTCACGAGACGATCTATGGGTAATAGGAAATCGAGGAGCGCTATTCAAAAAATAATTAAAAAAATAATAAATATAAACGTAAATGAATATTTTATATAATACTTAAAGTATTGTTTTGTTCACAGACGAAGAATAGAAACGTATAGACGGCGGCAATCAGAATGCGTGCCAAGGTTCGACCAATCGTTTACCGGAGCCTGCGAGCAGCAAAACTTGGAGACCAGCGCGCTTCAGAAGCGGTTTCTAGAAGGCAAAGCCAAGCGGCAGGCGAAGAAAACGGAAAGAAAGCCCGACTTGCCCGCTATCAGCAGTAACCTGCACAGCAGCGTGCATGTGAGCTGTGTGAGCTACTTTACATGACATTTATTTTTTGTTGCCTTTCGGCATATAAGATCAGACTTATTAATATTATGTATATGAGACTTTCAGCTAACCCGACAATGGAACAGCTTCAGTACGATTTATTTAAAGCACGCATAGGAAATTTTGGCTATGTGTATTTGGTGAATCACTTGAATAGAAAGGTTCTTCTGTTGTTTGACTAAAAAATAAGAGTTGTATAAATGTTAAGTATTATCTAGGCCAGGGACAGTTCTAGTAGTATACTTTATGATTACAAATTAAGTAGTGACTATTTTACAAAATTTGTTCTTATTCAATATTTTTTAAGAATTATGCTAGTACGAAGACACAAATGGAAACATTCACCACAATTACCTTTATGTTCGAAAGATGCATTGCAATAATTACTGATAACAATTAAAAACGTGTAACTTTCCGTATCGCTAGGACACGTGAGGCTATAAGGACTACACGTGTTAGTTGTTTCTTCATCATGTCACCGTATCCAGCACCTGTGCATAAGAATGCGTCGCAATCATTATTGTATTAGCGTTCTTAATTATATGGTAAATAGTACAGGAATTGCAATTATTTTATTGCGTGATCAGATTAAGCAACTTCAGCTTGCAAGTATACATACCTATCTTGAGATATGTTCATATGGAGTAATGGAAATTGCGCTGTCGCTGCGTTTCCAATATCGCCCATTCATTTGATGTTGCGTCGTTGGCGTTACATAATCTTTTGTGAGGTAAACTAAACTTTTTGTATTAAGTAGGTACAGTACAGGTCTCTTTATTGAGTTGATGATGATGACTTACGGGTGGAATTGAAACGAAAACGTATTTCGTCGAATGTTGGAGCAGGTGAAGCGTAATTAAAACAGCACGTGCTGTTAGGGACAATTGAATTCGCGCCCGGATGTAACCCGACGTCAATTGACTTGCCCTCTGCCATCACATCCCGTGCTTCCTACGCGTACGCACAAGTATTATTGACGAAATATTTTGTGTATAATTGCAGTTCTAACATCATAATGTTGCTATCCCCTCTTGTAGTTACTGCAGTATTGGATGATATTACAGCCTAAGCCAGTTTTAAAGGCTTGCAATTATGATGTAATATTTATCTAATACTAGTATTAAAAAGAATGTTGATTAAGTAAATTTCCTTCTAAACTTGCATCACGTTTAAATCATACTTTAAAACAGACTTAACTTTTTGTTATACGATTCGCCTACCTGCTTGCAAAAATGGTTGCAAGGCTCCTTTAATGTAACTTAATTCCAGTCGGAATATAATCGACCGGCCCATTGATGTAGCCATGTCGGATGTGTCATGGATTCCTGAGAGTAGCTATAGCGTCAGTTCTAGTTTATGATGACGCATACACTTATTCGTCTTACCTGTTTTTAAAGGATATAGTTTTAAACAATGACAAAACATCATTCTGTTTCACTTTGAATCGTAGTATCTTTAATTTGCAACCTTAATTCTAATATGTATTTGTGCTGTGTAGGTACATCTTGTTTGATTGCATCGTAGAAATATTGTTTACAAAGTTGATCTCATTGAAGTTTAGGTATATGTAGTGGAAACCTTCAAAGGTATCGTAATTGTGTATTGAAACTAGAGGCATGGTAGGGCTGAGCAGTTCGGTTGTGTAAACTGCGCAATTTCGCAAGCATCGCCTCGCATTGTCTCGCGCCGCTCACTGCGGTGACCTCCGAGTGCGCGCCCTGAGCCGTTTTCTGTTACTATATAAACAGCTAATCACTTTAAACTTCGTTCTTGCATTTATTTTGGCTTCATATGTTCATGTTTATCTGATCTAAAATAAATTTAAATTTACACAATATTCAATATATAACACGATGTAGATGTAAAATAGATTGTATGGACACATACATACTATCTGTTTATTATTTCTTAAAATTCAGACATAAATAAGAATTACAGCAATCATGCTCGTTAAGTACTTTAGTGTAGCATTGGATGAATGTTATCACAGTCATGTAATTACAAAATGACAAAGCGTGATCGCCTGATTTGTACCTATGTTATACTTTATTTACATTTCTGGCTGTCGGTCAATGTCTTTATTAGAGAACAATTTAAACCATACTGTATGGAATCGTAAAGAATCATAAAAGCTTATCTAAATTTTGTAGAATTTTATGAAATAACTGTGTCCCGTAAATAACTTTAAATTGTTATTCACATCAATTAATGATTTTTGTTCGTCGATTGCTCACATTGCACTCCCATAGTTGAATCAATGTCTTTAAATAGCTGTCGTTGAGCGGGAGGCGAATGTACGCGTTATGTGAACATTTTGTTTACTTCGCGTACACGTACGTTAGTAAGTGTTATATTTAAACACGTGATCATTGTAACAAGGTCTTATAAAAGTGTTACCAAGTCATTTTAATTCCATAGTAAATTTATCCATATAGTAGTTCCCTTCTGTGTCTATATTAAACTTTCTAGATTCTTCCATAGTTACTCGATGTCCTTATTTTGTATCGATTTAGTAGTCATCTCCATAGTGGAAGTAAAGCTCGTTGTCGACAGGAAATTAAACGTTTGCAATGATCTTTACATTGTGTACTCTTAACTGCTATGTCTTTGGATATTGAATAACATTGATAACTGTACTCATGTACGTATAGTTGTTACATTAAACACGCATACCGGGCATGATTTGTAAAGCTATAACGTCTCCTTGCATTTATTTGCATATTTTTTTTCATTTAACTTGTATTTCATAAATAATTCAATATATTTGAATCATTAAAAGTACGCGCCAAACGTTTAATTATTAAATCCATTTTGTTTTTACAGCAACAAAAATTCGGATGCGGCGATTACGAACCACCCGCAAAATTACAATGCGGAGGTGGCAACACCGGCGGAGGCGGACCTGGCGAGGCTCTTACAAAATTCTCCGTCGAAATCGTTCAGCAGCTCGAATTCACTACCTCTGCCGCGGATTCCCAGCCGCAGCAAATATCGACCAATGTTACTGTCAAAGCTTTAGCCAATGCTGTGAAAACTTCCGGCTCGCCACCTCCGAGCCAGCCACCTCGAGTTTCGACGCCGCTCGACTGTGAGCGGGAGTGCAAAGCAGAATGCAAGTCTGAAGTCGCCGACGATGAATTCGTCGGTCTAGACGAATGTGCTGCTGCATTAGAGCGAGACGCCGCGTCAGCCTTCCCCGGCTTAGCCGACTTGATTGGGGAAGACGACGGCGACGATACCTTTGAAGATCTCATCACTGAAATATCCGAGTATCCTGAGTTTATGAAAGACTTTGATCTCGATGGTGGGAAGTTGAACGGTGGCAATATAGGTAGCTTAGAACCCCCAGAAGGAGAGCCGGCTCCCAGGCCTTACGGAGGCGGGGAAATGTCGCCGGCGGCGCAGACGCTCAAACACATGGCGGAGCAGCATCAGCAAGCTACAGGCGGCGACTGGGCGCGGTATCGCGGCTACGGGAACTACAGGCCGCGACCAGCTCCGCCCGCCATGGACCACTTGCACATGTCCCAGCAACAGCAATTACATCTTACGCAACCACATCACAACCTTCAGGTAAGAATTTATGACCTACAACATTCAATAAGGAAGGAGGGGGTCTCTCAGAGAGATATTTTTGAAACTTTCCTTCTATATAAAAGGAGCTCTTGGCGCCAAAACGTAACCGCAGCGATTTCGTAGGTACTTATTATTCGTAGAACTTTCTTGACTTTTGGAACATAGGTTAGATAATTTAAGTGATTTGTTTTATAATTTAAAAAAAAAATGCATTTAGGGTTTGTTGCTATTTTATTAAACAATTCTTGGCGCTAAGAGACATAAAAAACATAGGAGTCTGGGGTGTTATCGACCGGGGTGAGAGTGCGCGCGCCGCGCGGCCCGTCCGCTCGCAGACTGCGAAGGGTTGACGAGTGCGACGCGTCTATTCGTGTCTTCTTCTTCTAGCGCTAAACCCACGCCCGTTCCACTAAATTATGTCTCAGAATTTACAGCTCCGCAATAAGTGCTAATGAACAGGCGTGATATCTACTTATAATGTCGTTAACACTTTCAATTACATCAATTTTCATATAATCTATTATAACGCTTCATCTAAAACATGGATTTGTTTACGATGTTATGGAGGTCTGAGCTATGCTTACTAATAAGATTCGCAAATAGCACATGTGTCCCGACCACATGTTACAGAATTTGACCTGTAAATAAAGTTCTGACTTCATGAACTAAAAAAGTATACGTTTTATAATTCGCTAATATTTGATTTCAAGCGTTTGAAAGTTTCGGAAATAATGCGACAATACGAATTCCAAAGTAAGAGTCGCACTTACGTTTTCGAAAGTGTAAAGTTATGAATAATGAAACATGTAATCGAGTTCACTTTTATAGACCTACGACAATATGTTTTATTTATCGAATTAATTAATAACAACATTGTTGGTGGCAAGAAGATCGATTGAATCAAATCACAACATAATAGTATCGATTATTAATTCATAAAGTTATTGGTTGTTTTTGGATAATACATATATCTATTTGGAGATTTAATATAGGCACTAAATTTTCCATTGCCCAAACTCTGGAGGCCTTCAAGTAAAATCGCCAATCTCGCACTGACCTAGTTATTAACCTAAAGAATTCTAACTATTTTACCGTCATAGTGTACCATCGGTGCTTTTTGCCTTTCCATTTATTCGTGTTTGTTTGCACTGAAATAATGATTACGTTATTCAAATGAGATTTGGGCGAGTTTGGTGCCTATGACCAGTGGAAATAGAATTCATCTTATAAGACGTGCGCACGAGTATTTTACAGTATTGCTAAGACATTAATGGTACATTTTCTTGTTTCTATTTTGTTAGATAATTCATTCACATAATATTTATTATGTATGTATATGAATATTTTGATTATTTGTCCAATTATAGGTCATCATATTCTATAAAATAATTATAGATATGTTCGTATATAGTCTATACTAAAAATAAACTCTAGTAATACCTCCGTCTTGTCATAAGTTTATTTATAAAAGGTTGCATAACGTCTCGAGTTTATTTTACGACCGTTTCATAAACATTCATTTACGCTCTTAATTTCCATTGTTTAAGTTGTCATCAGTTTATATTAACTGTGAGTGGTTTGCATTAGATATTCGTAGGACCCGGTACATTGTTTGGAACCGGTCTTCTACAACTTTCTAAAGTGTAACAATGTACGATAAGACGCCGGGACACGGGCGATGACATCGGTACAATTCGAATGGAATAAAAAGAGTCGTAGATAACTTCCTGTGAGCACACGTGTCCCCACCTATTACTATCTAACTACTCCCTTAATTAAAAACACTGCCAGCGCGAAGCTCGCTCAGATAAAGGTTATAAAGAGAATATAATCGATACGGCTATGGGAATACGCTTAAAATTTAGATAGCTAAATAAACAGGACTGCACAATTTTCACAAGCAATGTCAGCATTACAAAATTTTGATCTGTATAGGCGGACCATTTCAGTAATATTTCGACAATCTATCATCAAATACTGTGAAATTAGTTGTTACAATATAAAAGAATAAGAGTAACAAATTGCGCTACTCAATACAAATGTGACAAAACAACCAAGTACTTTGAGTGCTTGAGTGGCCATACATATTATAACGGTAAAGCAAACTTTATGCTCTATATTTCATAATATTATTTAACTTGAACGAAGAAATGCGATGGTAATCACAATAGACAGCTTGTGTCAGGAGGGTAGATCACGCCTTTGGTTTTTAACGAAAGCTTTGACTCACAATATTTGTCTTGACTCATTCGGAAATTCCATAACAGTTATATATAAAATTCAAAATAAATCACGGTTGTTTTGTGTTGCTCTGTTTTATTTGTAGATTCGAGAAGGGTCCTACGGTCCTTGAAATATAAAAACTTTTAGTTGCTGGACTTTGTCAAGCTTCATCTTTAAGTTTAGAAATTATTAAAGGACCTTTTGTGTAAGGAAATCGTATAAAAATCGTATTTTTTACAATGTCGTTATTTTATATTTGAATTAAATTATATTAAGTTTAGCTATTAATAACAGGTTAAATTGCAAATATAGCACTAGTAAGTAGTAAAGGGTAGTTCAAATTATATAAGTCATGCAAGTTCAGTTATAGATTTCACCTTTGACCTGTTAATGGTGGGCGTCTGTGACGTCGTTGTGTAGGCGCGTTAAATATACCGTTAGCTTGCTCCCGTGACGTCACGCCCGAGGATCAACCGCTATTTGTGAACCTACTCGATTGAGAGTACGTGACGATGTGATTTACATATATAAATCTTATACATTTTACGGTGACTGCCATTGCCGTTCTTATTGTACCTAAATCTCGAAATTTTGTAAGAGGATATGGAATTTTTTTTACTATGCAATGAGAAGCTAATCTAAAATATTGAGTGAAACACGGGCGCCGCGGAAAGCCGATGTGCGACTAGATAAGCGGTGCCGTTAGCTCGTCTGGCTGTAGCCTGTGTAGTACGGCAAAGCGGCTATTACGCATATAATATTGACGGTCGACGAGTGGCAAAACCGTGGTGAGGAGTGCGGGCGGCTAAACTGGTTTGCGGCGTCCGGTAGAACCCATGTGTGAATATGTGTTCATATTCGCTGGCAGCTGTCACCGAGACGATTTAAACGTCACGCGTTGCTCCCCAACACCGTCCCAATACTCGATCTGCAGGAAATGCTCTAGACTCGGCCGTGGAAGGCACCAAAGCAATAAAATATTAACGTCTTAGCGATCCCATGCTCCTATTATTTATTCAGAAACGGTATATTTAGTCGTGGATCTGCTGCGATCGGTGAAAGCGCTAGATATCCCAATTACCCATAAAGATATCCGCTGAAACAGGTTTTATAGCGTGGAGAAGATTTTAAAATAAGTCGCGATGAAGTTGAAGCTTATATCGTTACTTTAAATTGCGAATTTTATTCTTTTGATGTCTTTAAAGTTATGACTTAATCAAATTTTCCTGCTTTATTTTTATTTAAGCAATAGTTAGCGACTTTTGTTAAAGTTAAAAGAAGCGTTATTTGGTTGTGACTACTTTTAGGTTCATATTGAACTGCATTAAAATGAATGTATTCCAATAGGTAAATCGTTTTAATTCACAAACAGCTTTGACTCCTGTTCATACGTCAGTCCAGTTCCTAAACAATGTGTGTTGGTTCGTTCAGGTATCGGCTGCTCAACATATGCAAGTAAGCGGCGCGGGCGGCGGGCACGTGTCGGCGGCCGCGCAGCAAGGGATGTATGCGTCCTTCCAGCACCAGGGCACGCCGTCGCCGCAGCACCATCAAGGTGAGTACCGATAAGTATAGTACGTCTCATTTACGTTTAATGCTGGACGAGAATAGCTGCGCATCGGTAGAAACACGCTCGTAATTGACGTATTGGTGCGAGAAAGACAACACGAGTCACGACTGGGGAACCAATCAACGCTCGCGCACCCGACGATCACGCGCCCCCGAGCCGCGCCGTTACCTCGATACCTTATTTTGACTTCTGCGCAGGTTTCGTTCAGCGCTAAAGATTCGTGACGCGTACTATTGACCTTATACTTTACGTAGGTCTAAGAGTAAGTAGGTGTTATTACTTGGCAGATGCTTTGAAATGAGATACGTAGTAAAATAATGAATGCGTCGTATTAAGAACTTATTTAAATTAGATTTATGACTATACTAATAACAAATTAATGTTAAATAAACATTCCAAGTCTTAATTATGAATACCAACAAAATAACCTACGATTATTAGACAACGATATCGATTCATTATAATTTTTGCATCTTAATTATTACAATTACTGTATGACGTCTTCGTCTTGAAGGAATTAGAAAGTAACGATTACGTCGATCCTAGCTAGAATGGCCTTTGTTACTTACAAATAAAATGCGTACTTTGTATTTCGTTATAAAACATTGGAGGTTATAAAAGGCATGACGACAATGTATAAAAATAAAAAATATAATTAGTCCCAGTTTAAATTTATAAAAATATATAAATATATCGCATTAAAGTTACGGGCTAATGGGGGCTAATTACGTCACACCTTACTATAAGAGTGCATAGAAGTGACGTCATGACGGACATAAACTTATATTTTAGACACCAACTGTAGACAATAAATGATAGTATTCAAAATTAGCCTTATCAAATATGTACAAATGTATTCAGGATTATGTTAAAACAATTGTTGACGTGGTTGTCACTGATTACGTAAACCGTCGCACTCCGCAGACAGTGGGCACTCGGTTTAAATAAAATAAATGAGCTGGTATTTATAAACAAGAACAATTGTGTTTTCTACATTTGTATTCAGAAGAATTATTAAACTGTATCTTCAATGCAAATGTGCATTGCTAAAATTAATACTTACATAATGTATGTATGTCTGAGAGTTGTTTATATTTCTAGCTCTTTCTAGTTTAAAGTACCTACCGTTAACGAAAAAATAATTAAATCTATCTATTCTAAAATCGGTTTTACTTACTCTTGTAATAATCGATCCATATCCTTTTGACTCTGAGTCAAGGTGTCGCGGCATACCTACATACTACGTTATTACCCCTGTTACCTACTAGGCGGCTAACCGCCATTTAATTCGATTCTAATCTGCCGAATTACGAATAGTAAGCGCTCCAGTTGAATCACCAATAAAAAATTGAAATCGCGCGGTTAGCCGTCCCGCGGCTATTGGCTAGTGCGTAAGAACTCATAGAATTTTCATAATGTTCTGTTACTAAGCTTAGGTAAATTCAAATTGCTTCACAAGCAATGGAATTTAAAAGTTGAGATAAATAAAAATTCACTAAATATAAACATAATATTGCAGTTTTTATATTTAAATAATACATTGTTTGGAGAAGTGGATGTATCTAATTAGTTGTTGTTTCGTTATTCACGATAAATAATTGTAATCAGAAACTGACTAGTAGAACGAATCACACGACGGCTGCCGCGGGTATGTACAGCGATCAATGTCATGCGCTCTCTTGAAAATTAATGATAAACAATTTGTTCACGTTTTTATCTCAACAAAAACAGTTCAAACGTAATCGTTACTCGTTTTGTTTACCTGCCCATCGACGCTTCAACTGTTTTACATAATATACCTGTTAAACTTACCTTTAAATAAACTGCGTATTGTTAGTTGCCTACGGTTTAACTTTTTGTCAGTCATGCCAAGCTAATTTAAATAATTAATGCGTCTTTTTGTTGGTCCCGTAATTGTTTATCTTCAACGATCAAAAATATACAGAAAATACTAAAAAGTTTGCTTCTAAATTGCCAATTTAGGCTTGACAATTAATTGTGATTGAATCACTAGAATTATATAAATTTTCTTGTTTAACATAAACAATGATGTTTCCGATACGAGGTTCGACTTAAGTTAAGGCATAGATCCATTTATTTAAGCTTGCACGTCGGCTACTTATATGTATTACATTGTAAAACGTCGCGTTCGTAGTTTATTTTTCATAACACCCGACACAATGTACGATGGGGTATGTCTACCGGCGTGCATTATGAGCCATTTTGGGTCTTATGCGGACGTGATAAGAGCCACGTCATGGGTAGATGATGAGTATGAGAGGGGAGAGGGACATCTGAGGTTGACGATCTGCGGGAATGCGCCACGATGAACACTTCGGGGATGTTGAACATTGTTATATGCAGTGTGCACCACATATGACCGATACAATGATACGATGCAATAACTGCAATTTGTAATGATTCCTTAGATTGCGCCTACTTATTAAATAAAATTGTTGGTCAGTAGCTGTAATATGTTTAAATATCAAATAATATATTTTGTTGTCATGCATTGTACTTACGGACTTACTGTTGTGGTGGAGTTTACCAAAATTTTCTAGAATGACTCTATATTTTGGTAAAAGTGAGAAGAAAAAAATTGTAAATAGTTTTTTGTATCCCAAACAGATAGACGAGATAAAAGACTAGGTCTATATTCATGTTAATTATTCATTTTCGTATTATTATGTAGTTTTTAGGAACTTTTTAGTGTGAGTACGTGTAATGGAGTCTCCATTTGACATACATAAATTATAATACACATCAGATTTCTAATTTGTAGGAAGCGTTCGTATACGGAACACGTAGCAAGGAAATCGTGTGATCATGAAAACTTGTTATAAATAGTTGTTATCATTTACATTGCTGTATCTTATTATATATTACTCAGTTGTTATAGTACATCACCGATACAATGTATGCTTAATTGTTCTGTGATATGAATTTAATTTAACCTTTTCTAATAACAGTAATTTTGAAGCATATTTTTTTTCTACATATTTTATGTATACCTTTTTTAAATAAGTTTGTTTGCAATCGAAACTTCTCAAGGTTAAAACGGATCAAAAACTTAATTACAGTATTTTTTATATTCATTGCGCTCGTGTGAAGTTGAAACTTATAATAAAAGCCTTCCTCCGCTGTCTGCTTGCCTTGGTTGTGTAAACCCAAAAAAATACACAAGTTTGACACACTGTTGATGGGTAATTTCGAGTTATTCTTAACCACGTTAAACCCGATCGCGTATAAGTAATATTTAAAAAGTTTTTCCATCTATTAAATAGGTACAGACATGTTTTCATACAAATTAGGGATCTCTATTTCTGTCCCTTGAAATATGATTAACCCACTTCAAATATGAAGGAGGATTCTGAATTCAACCGTATCCATTTTTTATGTCAATAAGAAGTAGCCTCTCTAAACTTCCATTAAATTCGGTACATTGATTTAAAAATGAATTCGTAAGGTTGTTACTTTTACATTTTTTATTATTTGTAAGGATTTATTTATAGTATGATATATGGATATATATTATTTCAGGTGGCGGTTGTGACTCCTACAGCGTGTCCCAGTCGCAGAGTATGAACTTCTCGCAGGGAATGCGGGCGCGGCCCGCCGGGCCCGCACAGCAAGCGCCGCAAGGAACGCAACCACCGCTCGGTGAGATATATTTTTTTTTATACCATGAAATGGTGAGACAAGCTAGATACTTATGGAAAAAGGTGTAGATACACCTTTTTTGTAGAATATCGGATGGTCTTCAATTTTTGTCTGTACTATTTTTGCTGTAAAATTCACCGTTTAGCTGGGTAACGCGAAAAATCCTTTTTTGAAAACTTTCAACATCAATGAAGTTGTTTGCACATGGGGGATTGAAGGGGACTTTTCATAATTTGTTTATAGTATTCGGAACATTCATACCAATTTTTAGCTCTATCGAAATTATTAAAACCTTCAAATCTTATTTGACTGGACTAATATTTCGATTACATAAAATAAGATGTCAAATTTACTAATAGATCGTCTGTTATTGTAAATATACGAATACTATATGATACTTTATACGGATTAAAATATTATGAAATATTACAATCTATTATGTTAACTTATAAAAAATAATATTTCGCTAGCGCGTTCCTCTCTAGATATAAAATTGTTAATCACACGAAAAACCCGTACGTAATACTCTTATCGTGTTAGTAGGTTTTATTGCCTACTGTTCTGTTTTTACACTTGTATTGAATATCGAAATTACTACCAACAATATTACATTACAGTAATATTTTGTTCTTGATGTTAGTCACAATTTCAATACAACGAATTTTATACACATGTAGATTTCAAGAATTTATTAATATAGAAGAAGTAGTCAGTTATCATTTCGAAAATAAACCTTGAATACATGTTGTACATATTGTTATGTATTGCAAATATTGAGGTCATCGTTACCGTATTACGATTATATTGGAGAAATGAATTTCAATCGTGAAGAATATTTCAATTTCAAAATATATTACATTGAAGTTTTTAAACGAAACATTATGATAAGTATATTTTGCTAAATGACCTCTATTATATTAAATATTCATAACAAAATATGCAGTATATATTTGTATGATTGTATAACTAATATTACTAGCATTTCTTGTACACGTAAATTCAGTTTACTCTTATTTTATCCTATCCGTATAGATCCGTCTGGAAGAAATGGCTTATGGGAATAATGCCGCCATTAAAATGTATTTGTGTATGTTTGACTACATGTAATAAATAATTTATAAATAATTAAAAATCGTCTAAGTTCAATCGACTAAACAAGAAACGAATTTAATAATTTCTGTTAAATTCAGGTATCACAGCAGCGGGCATATCGCGCGAGCAGCAGGCGAAGATGCTGCAGCAGCAACAGCAGCAGATGTTGCGCGCGCAGCAGCAGCAGATGCGCCCGCCGCCGCCGGAGTACAAGGCGCGGTTCGTGGCGTCGGGCGTGCGCCGCGCCGCGCCGCCGCGCGCGTTCGCGCCGCACCCGCAGCACGCTCCTCACGCGCCCCACCCCCCCCACGCGCCGCACGCGCCGCACTCGCCGCACTCGCCCCACGCGCCCCACGTGCGCCACTACCCGCCCGACTGGCGACACGTGCTCATACAGCAGCAGTCCGCCAGGCAGCAGTTCCCGCATCACCATCAAGGTGACCGACCACACCTATCTATATCTATACTAATATATAAAGCTGAAGAGTATGTTTGTTTGTTTGAACGCGCTAATCTCAAGATCTACTGGTTCGAATTGAAAAATTCTTTTTTTATTGAATTGACCATTTATCGAGGAAGGCTTTAGGCTATATAACATCACGCTGCGACTAATAGGAGCGAAGATATAATGGAAAATATGGAAAAAACGGGGAAAATTTATCATCTTTGAGGGTTTCCTTTGCGTGCGCTGCGAAAACGGTTCAAGATACAAAAATAATATGTATCAAAGAATTATTACTCTTTAAATTATCTAAAAAAAGTCCGCGACAGTATATGTCTATCTTCTAAGATTGACTCACTATACCATAATAATAGAAATAGATCCGATGGGGACGAAGTTCCGTGCAACAGCTAGTAGAGTATATATTATACACCCATATAGAACAAACGACAAACATCTTGAACAAACTCTTGGGAACTATTAAGTGGTTCCAGATTTTCTTTTCGAACATGACTATAATATTATTTCACCGGAATACCCATACTAATTTCACCCAAAGAAAAGCTCTATTTTCAAACTCAAAATTAAATGGTTTTAGTAAAGCGCATAAAAATTATTGGCTAATATAATCCTTTTTTAATTTTTCTTTAAATAAGTAAAAATATTATAACGGTAATTTATATTTTGTATATGCACATTGTAGAGTTATCAAATAATAAAAGATTATTATTATTTTTCAAGGTTTCAACATGGGCAGTATGGGCAACGTGAATAGCGTAAATAGCATGACGCAGCAACAACAGCTGCAGATGCAACAAGCGCGCCTGCAACAGCAACAGATGATGCAACATCAGCAACAGAGGTACACTACCATCAACTCTTTATATTTCTCTGATGTATTCGCGTTTGTAAGTTTTTATTACATATAGATTCCTAAGATATATATTATATGTATTATGTCAAATGCCTCTATTTACTTGTGACGTCAGCAAATCCATTATCTCGGAATGTCAATAATTTATCAAACAGATAAAATGCCTTCTCTTATGATTATGATTGTAAGGAGTGCAAAAATAATATAACACATTACTGTGTTTTCCGAAGTTTTCAACCCTTCTTTGAACTTTATTATATTTTTTTTAATTCAAAGATAGAAATTATAATACAATATCTATATAAAATGTCGCAAATTATTGTATGTTGAACCTCAAATTAAAAATGAACTTTGTGTATATGTATATAATTTAAAGGATAATTTGAATATAAATTACCTACTAATAGCAACTAACCGGTTTTATGATGACGATTGTTAAGATTGTCGCGGTCTTAAGATGAATGTTTGAACATGTGAAAAAATCTATAAAACTAAGTGAATAAAACGTCATGTACAATATTTTCTATTTTTCCTAAAACCTTATGTTTTTATCTCCATAACATTAAATATTTTTACATCATCAGCAATGTTCTAGGAAAAGTATTTTTAAAATACAAAATAATTGTTCAACATTTTCCTCATAACCCAATTCGAAATGAAAGATATTCTTATCACAAACCATTTATTTCCAGAGCATCCAGCCAACAACAGTCGCCAATGACGCATCTAATTATGCAGCAAAACCAAATGATGAGTGTTCAGGGCCAGGTACTATATATTACTAATTATTCTCTCATATTTAATATCAGTAACGTTGCATTTTTGCTCATATTGTTTTATTTTTACAATCGAAACATCATTGACTGTGTTTGTTTATATTTTCAGATGCCAAACATACACATGAATCAGTCACAGAGTATGTCAATGCAGCAAGCCGGAATGGGCAACATGGGCAACTCTCACCAGAGTAACATGCAGAACGGAGGCATGCAAAGCCAGGCAGGCTCCATGCATGCACAGAACAATATGCAGAGCTCCATGATGGCCCAAAACGGACAGATCCAGAGCCAAAACAGTAGTGGGAGCCATTCGTTCCCCTCCCTCCACACGTCTTCCTTCACCGGGCAAACTGCAGACTTCAACCTGGACTTCCTCGACAACATGCCCTCCTCCGACGCCAGCAATTTAACAGCCCAAGAATTACTCAGCTCCCTAGACAATTCCTTCCTTAACGATATTCTATAAACTTGCCCGAAAGCTAGCGTGAGCTTTCACCTACGGTATAGGCAACTCGTGACCAATGTAATATAATGACCAAAGTTATTAAACAGGAATTTATCGTCATTTCATAATCATGTTCTTGTAAACGTTTTTTAATGTAGCGATCTTCCTGAGTCTTTGACACTTAGTTTTATAGACTATTTATTGTAAAGTTTCGTAGTATTTTAATATAGTATTCGCGATCGTTCCGGAGTCGTTCGTTTGTATAGATATTGTAATATAATGAGGTCGACCGGGCACGGTGTTCGGAGTCGGCCGGTTACGCTGAAATATTGCCATAAAATTTCAGTTTTCCATTTTATCTCAGTGTAGATTTTTTAACTGTATACTATTTATTGTTAAATTTATTATTCTTATAGCTTTTATAGGAATAAGATAGCACAAAAGACATTCAATAAATTTTATTTACATTGAAATAAATTTATTTATGACAAAATAGATTCGGGGCAATACATTTATAGAAACTATATAGTGATGAATTTTTGTATTTTACCATCTACCTACAGCATAGTAATTTATTTGTTTCCTGGACCTCCACACCCTGCGCCGGCGCCGGCTCACGCGGGCTCCGGCGGGACTCTTCTATCCGCCTTGGAATGGCCCAATCTATATTTAATTGTAGTGCAAATGTACATTTTTTAAGGATTTAGCGTATCGTAAGATCATTCCTGTACCTAAGATGTAATTATTAGTTTATACTGTGATGTCGGTCTCAACGGTCAATAGGTAATATAGTATCAATTATTATAAATAGATAGATTATTGTTATTGTTAAGGATCTCATGTATCATTTAGGGTGAGGTGTTTGGAATTCTGGAATACTCGACGTTGGTTTTATTTAAACTATTGAGTTTTTGGTTATATGAAGTTATTTATGTATATTTTCATATATTTTAAACTGCCTTAAGTAAGGATATACATGTATTTATTAATAATGATTTTGCCAATGGGATACAAGCTCTCTGTTTATTATACAACAATAAACCAATAATTGTAAATGTTAAAAACATTCCAGAGCCATTGTTAACAATGTTTTAACTTTAGGACCAATTTTTGAATGTTCTTTTAAAAATAATATTACATATTGAAAAACAATATTTTATTTACTAAACCTTACATAACACCTTACATAACTCCTACAAATATAACATATAAAAGTATCAAAAATGGAGCTAAATCCTTTAGAGGTTAAATAATTATGAACTGAATGATTATGAATACAAAATGGTTCTAACTAATATTATGGCACCTCAATTTTAACAACTTATAATATTTTGTTTCCCTTTCTTTTCGTTTGCATTACCACATCAGTGAATCAGCTTGGTGTTTGTACAGAAAATCGGAGAATTTATCTAGTTTTTTCTCTAAAGAATTTATCTCCGAGGCTAATTCTCATACCATCTCATTCGGTTTTGTGTGGAAAAGCCTGGGGTTGCGAACGCGAGGGCTGTAAAAGTTATTTGGTTGGACATATTTAGTAGTGATTGGTTCATCTTTGTCGTGCATACTGCGTTCATAGATGTTTTCATGTTTGTTCCCACTTTTGATGAACATGTGAATTTCTTGGCGTCGTTTCTTGAGCCTTATGCAAGAGAAAACGGTGCTGAGAAGTATGGCGAGCTTGAATACAGCGAAAACAAATAGTGCCAACATGAATATGAAGTACTGATGTTGATACCAATCCTCTAATTTCATCAGGCATCCCTGAAAGTGAATATATTTTATTTTAAGAACGGGAATATAAAATCAGTTACGATGCTGCATTTAACATTGAAAATTCATTACTTCATTTGAACTAGACAAACTAAATAATAGGGTATATGGAAGTTCTTTTTAATGTTTAAAACGTTTTTTTAAGTAATTCCATTACCCAAAAAAGAACAATCTAACGAATCGAATAAATAAACTAATTTTGAGCGCCTGAAACGGAAGTGACGTTATAGTTATTAAATAACCGCGAAACGACGACGTCAACAACGATTTAATTCGAAATCCTTCGAATAAAATCTTTGTTAAATAACTCACCGGTACGTGTCGAAATAAAGCATTTGGCTTGATCTCCTGACATCTAGACTGATTAACTGGCGCTGGGTTGAGATAGGAAACTTCAAGATCATTCTGCACGCAACAACTGAGAGGCACCGACATTCCGCGCGGGCCCAAACGTTGTAGCTGCCATGACGACATATCGTAGTTACGTGCGCTTGTCATGCCGCAACATTTTAACTGTAATTAAATTCGTATTGTAGATAGATATATCTTAAGTCTCCTATCACTATTACTCCTAACAAGTATACTTTATAATTTAAATACTGGTCGCAGTCGAGTTCACTAAACGGCAAATTACTATTCCCACTAAGACAAAAGGATGTTTATTTACTTATTCATATTTCACAATGTACAAATTTATATTTATATAGTTCCTGTTGAGGTTTAAGCATACATAATTTTGTTTACGGAAGAATCTGCAAAATTACCCGCGACTCCGTCTCACACATACACATAGAATAAGTCGGTTTGAGTCCCATATAACTTGTGATTTTTACCGGGGATAGATTTTTTATACAAAATCATATATTCGGTAAGTTGCCATTCCATATACTCTAGCAGTTAGTTAAGTTAGCATACCTCAGTTTGAGCAAGGTCCACAGCAGATGTGAATTCTTCATAGTCAGGCACACCATAGTAACCCTGCAAAGCGCCGACCGCGCCTCCGCGCGTGTTTTGAATTCCGAAACAACGTGGCCAAATCGCTGCGATAACTCCAGCCGCACATTCACACAGAAGAAGCGATAGTACTACTAGGAAATACTGAAAATATAAGTAAATAGGGATATATGACTCTGTACAAATGTTTTTTGATTTAATTTAGAGAAGGTATACAATTTTTGATTGTATAGAGATGTTGGGATTTTTTTTTCATCTACATGTTATACCGAACGAAAAGATTATAACAATGTACACAAGCAGCTTTTGTGAATGTAAGCGAAATACACATAATTAGAATACAAAGCTGAAGAAGTCGTTAGTTAGAAACTGGACTAAACTGCCTTTTCTAAATGGACTTTTTATTTCATAGATTACTACTGCAATGTATGAAAGTAGCCCAAAGGTGTAAAATTTGTTATACGCACATGGAAGGCGCCTTTTACAAAGAAGATTGGTACATCTAGCATCTCATATTTAAAAAAAATAGTTTTATGATATACTTACGAAGGTTAAAACAATATATCCCGGCATGCAAGTTGCCCATACACCAAGCGACGCTATGGCACATATCGCCAAACCTGATATGAGTAAAGCAAGGGCCGCGTAGTAAAACGGTGGCTCCTCCAGGCCTTCCTCAGGCGTGGCTAAAAGCCGAGACAGTAGGATCCTCCGTGTGTCGCAAAGGAGGTAAAATCCACCCACTACTTGTACAAAACCACACACCTATAAAGACATCAACATTAATTAAACTTTAAATAAATAATTTAAATCATTGATTCCTATTCAACGTCTTTAAGCGCCAACGCGCGTATATACATCAACCACTAATAAAATTATATAAAAGTACTTACGAAAAATATACTGTTAAAACACCCAAAGAGCACATTCGCACTTGCAATTTTATTTATTTTCATTGTATTTCAAAGACTGTTTTTATTTACGTAAAGAGCTGTTAACGTATGTGAAGCGAGTTTTGACTAAACACCATACCATGAATAGATGCGCCGGTTTAAGGGAGATACGCTCTGATGGTCAGCTGGGGTGACTAATAATTAAGGAATTTTCGTTTAAAATTAATGCATGAGTTACTTTTATGCGTTAACACTTGTACGAGTAATACGCTTACCGTGTTATATGGTTTTATTACAAGAATAAATTAAACACAAGTCAACAATATATCGCCTTTTTTTATTTGTTGCTTATATATTATGTACATTAAAATTCGATATCTTTCTTCTTAAATCCACCACACGATTTTGGAACTGCAGTAATGTCATCTTGTTCGCGTTCACTGGATTCTTGTAATTCTAAAATTAAAATAATTTGGTTAAGTAAAAAATCTCTATAAATCTGTAAAAGAAGGCAAAAAGGCTTATTTTATTTCTGTTTTTAGATGTCAACAGAGAAGGTAGAACAATATGTTAATATGTCAATAAATATTCAGCTATAAGCATATGGATAGACAAAACATGCTCATTTGTGAATAGATTATGGACGATAATAACACCATATAAACGATAAAATACTGCATAATTACGACTGTATTGCGTCATGAATTCGCACAATATTACTTAAATGAGGGCAACAGTTCATGGCTCTTAATATTTGCATATTAAAGTAAATTAATAACCTATTTACACTTTTCTATACACATTATATAACATTAAGAATATATTACAAGATGTGAGTGGTGAGATAGTAATCAGGGTATTATTTTCTGAGTCTTTAAATTTTTGAGATACAAATAAATTGTGTCACTTCTAGGTTTTCATTAATTATAATTTTAGCCAACAATCCTCTACTACTTTTTCCAAATTGGATTTTTAGTATAAAAATATATCTTACCAGGTGGTAAATGCAACTTTTCTATTACAAACTTTTTCCTCTTAAGTTTGAAGGCCAAATCTAAGCTTGAAGGCACGAAAGGTACAAGAGAGTAAAGAGCAGATAGTTTAACAAGATGAAATAAGCCATGGTATTCACTATACACTGGGTTTGTCTCTTTGTCTGATCCAGCAAATGATTCTATTCTAACAGCATTATCTATTGAATACAGCAGTCTATTCATTATATGATCATCCTGGAAGAAGTAAACAAAGCATAAATTA
>JADANM010005989.1:5725864-5749284 GCA_026213755.1 Eurema hecabe | reverse complement strand
GTATCCCTTCACATGATCAATAAGGCAAGATAAGCAACAGGACACGTCCCTTGTTTGCATCAAACAAAGAGTCGAAGCGCTAAACTTATCGGACGTTTGTACAGAAATATTGAAAAAAAAGGTACGTCGATGTTATTTTTGAATTTGTGCAAGACGTTTGACAGCGGACGGGGAGAGTCGCGCATCTCAAAAGGTGACAGCATCACAAATAGCCCGGGATTTCTGAAAGACGTTATGAATGGGCTTTGAAAGGAGTGATCGAACTGTCCGTTTTATTGAGCTCCTATAGACCGTGTTACATGACGGTAAATAAGTAAATACTTCATGTACTATGTCGATCTATGATTTCTAGTAATTGTGAACATCTCATATATTAACTAAAGTACTACGAAAACTATAATTGATTTATAAACATAGTCCTGATACTTATTTCTTAGTATTATGTTACTAATTATTAAGATTCTTACTGCTTGTCAAATAATTATAGTAATAATTGTACATATCTCTAGCTAGAATACGAATAAAAACTTTGGTCATAGCTTTTTTTACGAAATTTTGTGATATTTTGCTTCTGACTTGAATATATGGAAAGCCAAAAAGTTGGATAGTGTGTTATAACTCAAAGGCGAAGTGGGACATAACTCACATTTATGCGAAGTGTCCGGCGATGCGTATCGAGTCGCCTAGTTCGCAAGGACAATCCTAACAGAAAAAGGGAATTATTCATCACACCCGGAAGGGGAGAGTCCATGACGCAAGGATAGAAATCGCCACCTGCTTTTGTTTTGTAATGTCATAAGTTTTATACGACCGAAACAATATAAAATCGACGTTAAACCCATTGGCATAGAGTTGGAATTATATTTCAAATATAGTTATTCGTAGGGTATTATTGTTGATACCGAGGGTCCAGTTCAGAGTCGCCTTTGCAGAATCAAAAGTTTAAACGGCCGTCGAGAACAAAGGGCGATCGGATAGCTACATGGTCAGGGATAAATATTCAATGCGAATCCTTTGGAGGCGATATTTTATACTTTGGGTCCGTCGATTGTCGCCAGCTCTCACCTGCGAGATGTAGCGGAACGGTGCACAGACAAAGGATAAAAATTTAATAATATTTTAACGTACTGTATTATACGAGGCCTCACATCAAAGGAAATTGTATGAAACCTATCGAAAGTATATATAAAAGTTTGATTGGTACGGTTGTTCCCTTCACTGCACAAATTACAATTTGCTATTAATTGATAAAATTTCAAAAAACGTTACAATTAAAAATCCTATTGTAACAATACAAAATGGAACCGTCAATCTGCGTAAACAAGTTTGTAATCAATCATAAGATTGTTATATAGTAATGGTATTGATTCTTGATGAAGCACCCTTCCCGTCTACTGTATCCAAACCAGACTGAGCAGTTTACCTAAAATTTACATTAAAATCCACGGCAAATAAAAAAAAACTGGCTAAACTCATGTCTATTGTGTTCGATTGATTCGTAACGGCCGAATACGCAATAATGTGAATGAAATATTCACAATTTTTATAATTTCCGAGCGCACATCTGTCGTTCACACGGAAGGGATCGAATTGTAATAAAGGTTGCAATTATTCAGCGAAACAATATCGTTCTTAGGAATAGTAATAATTTTAAGTTGACCTGATAAAGAAACATTAAACCTCGTAAAATAAATGAGCTAAGATTGTGTTATATAATGGTTCAGGACCTTAATATAAAGGTTCCGCCAGCGGCAATCTATTGAGATAAGATTCGCATTTTGCAAGGATTTATTTTTTTTTATTTATCAAACAAAACACCGGCAGCGTCATAAAACCGGACTCCTTTAAACTCCTAAAATAGAGCAAAACTTTTATTGTTTCAATGAACAAAGCAATTGGACAAATGGCCTGACTATTGCGAAATCCTTTGTTTTTTCTTTTGACTTTCGATTTAAATGGCAGTTTTGCGCATGCAAAATATTTGAACAGAATATAAAAATAAGGTGCATTTTTTTTATCCTTACATTAAATGCAACCTTTTTTTCAGTAGCTCAATAAAATTGTACAATATGTAAGTATACGGTAGGTAAGTATGCTAAAACCACAGCTCAGATAACAATGTTTAACACTTTTATTCATATGATAAGAGTAAAAAAATAAGTTTAAAAAGAAATATATCTTTGCCGTAGGTAAGCTTACGCTATGTTACATATTTGCCTCGTGTAATAGTGTTGTTTCATTTACTAAGGTCGAAGAAATAGTGTCATAAAAGTTATATAGATGGCCAGTGAAAGGGTTTCATTGTTTACCAGTCCGACAAAGGAGTCGTGCCAATAACCCTTGCGAATAAAGGAAAAGTAAAAGTGGTGAATTTTAAAAAGCACTTTTATTTTCGTAAAATGTAGCGTCCTTGAATTCTCTTCGGCAAGGCTTAATTGTGGTTTGACGGCTTCAAAGAGTTGGCTTCTTTGATGAAAGGCGAGGGCGAGGGGCCGCCCGCCCGCCACTACAAAACAAAAGCTTTACCCAGCTTTCACTTGTAATGAACCTGGAGGCTGAACGAGTTTAGGTCAAGCGCTTTAAAGTTAATGCTTTGCGTTTTGACGTCTTCTCGAGGAGGTATGAAGGTTGATGAAATGTCAAATAAAGGAATACGTTCTTTAATTTAAAAACACCTACCATATCTTGTTTGTTAGTCTTAATTATATTTTGTAAATCTTTTTAAACTGCTTGTCGTGCGGTCAGTAGGCAGACTTTTATTGGTCTCGTTAATTTTTTACAAAGATGTTAAAAAGTTTTGTCATCAAAACCTCGTAATAAATGACTGCGTGTGTCCTTTTTTAAATGTTTTTTTTTCTAATGCGGCTTCATTAACGATTGTTATAGTTATATTGGTACAAGATTACATCTGAGAACATCTGTCGGTTGCCAAATTTATCTGCAAATACCGAAGGGACAAAGATCAGCTTGTCTAATTTACTGATAGCACAGTAAAACATCGAAGGTCTGCTTCCGAAGGCAGAGCAAGGTGTGACAGCGTGTGCCAGATAACAAGCCTAAACATCCTGAGCGACAAGGATGAATCGTTAAAAAAGAGCGAGAAACGCTGTATTTTTTATAATTAAAAAAGCGCTCGAAGCAAAATACTGCTACCCTAATATTGACCTAATGTTGTTATCCTTAAGAGCTATTTTTGACTAGAAAATGTGGGCACGCGACGGCAGCAGGTGGGAACGCTTCTTAAAAAACTAACAATCTTTTCGCCCTGCATTGTGACTGAAAGAAGTGGTGTTGTTTTCTTTTATAATTATCTGTAGCTAAATATAAGGGGATGGCGCATGCGTAGCGCGATAAAGAATAGACTTTTAAAAATAAATTTTATTTTTCAATAGGGGATATTTTTTACAGGTGAGCACGGGTCTGGTGGAAGCTTTAGGTGGTCGGAGAAAATAGACGGATGATCATTTCATAGGTCAAATAAAAGGAACATCGACATACTTTTTAATTTTGACAACATTTTGATTGCAAAAACAATTTTTGAATTGTGTTTTTGTATTAGACTTATTTTTAGTATAGATAAGTCCATGGGAATTATCTTAATTAAGTAGGTACCTACGTAACTAGAAACCTAGTAGCTTCATTTGTTTAATTAATATTAAAGGTTGACGTGAAACGCACACATCTTATTTGTGCAGGTATTGCATCACTTATCTGTAACAAGATTAAACTAGATATAAATTAATTTATTGTTACTACTGTAGCGCAGATTAAAATTATTAAATTTAACGCACAAATTTGGCAACAATATATATAAAATAAGGAAGAAACCTTACAACACAGAGGAGAAAGTATGTACTATAATATAAAATAAGACAATTGTATGGATATTTGTCATAGAAAATTACTGATTCTAAATGTATAGGAACTGGTAGGTACGCATAGGCGATCTCAGCGTTAATTGTTATAATTACATTTTCTTTCAACAGAAATTACATTAGTTAAGACGTGAAGGTCCTGTAAAGGTACAACACTACACAACTTTATCTGAAATACAAAAGTTTTTCTTATATACTAGTATATACTAGTACCACTCGTACCTATAATTTGATTTTCAGTTTACTTAGTAATATGCCTTAAATTTGACATACATGAAAGGCTTCCTATAATCTTAATTCTCTTATTAACAACTTGTCTTATTTAGAAGACACATAAACTTAATGATATAATACTGCCATGTATGTATTTCTTATATAAGAGAATGCACATAATCTGTACCTATTTAAAAGTTCTTATCTGCCATATGTCAGGGAGAATACCCTAATAATAGTTATTAGAGTTACGAGCAGAGCTTCCTTGCGTCTACTTCGGGATAAAAAGCGGCAGGGGCGCGTGCTACTAAAACAGGAATAAATAGTGAAAACGGTAAAAATAACTACACCACAGCTCGCGCGATAAAAACGCTTAATTTACGCGATACGCCGTTCGTCTCGACGCTTATGCCTTTTATGCGTGTTGTCTTTGAGTCAATACGGCGGGGCTCTTGAAGCACTGGTACTAACATCTGCATTGTAGGTATATCATTAAAGTACTTTTGCTAGTTTAAGCTATAAGTATGAGTACAAAAGTTAAGATATGATATAGGTAATGATAGATAGAGATAATAAAACACCTTAGCACTAAAGGATTTAATGTTTTCGATCGGTGTTTATGGTTTAAAAAATACAAATCGTAATATTATTATTGTATCTTATCGCGACATTAATATAGATTTAGATTTTCAAATAATTGTTAAAACAGTTTAGTAGCCGACGGCATCTACATTAAATCACAAATTAAACAACTTACTGGTAAAATATTTTACATTAAATTGCAAGTAATGCAATTAGTAATTATTGGTGATTAATGTAGTAAATATCAAATGATTTGTTAATGCTAATTATTAGAAATTAAAGCTAAAGTTATGGTTAAGCAATACGGGTGAAGTTTAGGAATGATTTTTTTTATTTATAATACGAGATAAATGCGAATATTTTTATGGATATATGAATAAATGTTTGTTGTTCTCTCTCACTGAATGGACTTGGCTAGCTTGCAAGTACTAGATAGACTAGATTAGATCTAAAAGACTAATTATATTAAGTCATATGGTAGTTTTTGACCCGGTATCTAAAACGCTGGTAAAACCACGAGGCATAGTTAATTTATAACATTAACAAGTATAACAAATAATACCTACGAGTACTCTACCAGTAATTGAGCCTAGCTCTATCACTCTACATTGACACACGTTAACAAAATTGAGTAGGTACGTGTTTAATCATTTTGTTATGCATCTCAAAATTAAACACAAACTTTATTGAAACTATTTCAATCTAAATCACTAATAAAAAATAACATCCAAATTGTAAAAGTAGTGAAAGTTTCGTCCTCACAGAACGCCCAAAGAAACAGTAGTCTGCAAGTAGGAGATAGTAAATCTAAGATCGTTCTCAAATTAGTTGCAGTAAAAGAAAGCACCGCCCGAGCCGCACGGGAGCTCGTAAACATAAAAAAGCGCTTATGTGTTGCTCGTTACGAGGGCTAAAAAAGAGACGGTATCAAAGGAACATAATGTAGTAGCGGCCATAAAAATGCATTGCGTGCATGAGTGCAGTGCGTGCGGGGCGAGCGGGGGCGCGGGCGGGGCGGGGGCAGGGGGGGGGGGGGTCGTAGGGAGGGGCGTGGGGGTGTGTTTACCGCGCAGAGGGGCGGCCGGCACGCTCGCTCACCGCCAGACGCCAGTGTTGTGGTAGGTCCCAACGAGAGCGGTCGTATCACACAAACCGGTACGCGACTACGCGTAGAACATGTTAACGTTTTAATCAAGCTATCTAATTAACGCATTTCATTCGTGACGGACATTTAGAACTATCAGTTGACTGTGGTGAATAAATGAATTTGGAGGTGTGAGATGGCAATATCGCTGCAATCGTCGCAAAATTCTAGAGGTTTGTGTCTTTTTTAATGTTTTTTTCGTAGAATTAAAATTAGTTTGTTATGTGAGTAAAAGTTTGGAAGTGTTATTGGCATGCGTGCGAAGGGCGCCGCGATTGGGCGGTGTGACACGCACACATGTTATTTGCATGCGTCGAGATTCAGTCAACCGTAGCCTGTCGACACCGCGTAGACGGCTGCTACACTTTCCGCTACGAGACATCGCGAAGTACAAACAAATGTTCTTAGTTTCACATTTCACTTTTATGCTCATATTACATTATTCAAAGTGGCTAGATAGATATTAGTACATATATTATTAAAGTAATATTCCTATTTTAATATATATTCCTGGTAAGTTTTAATATTCAAAAATTGCATTGATAAGCATGAAAATATTATGTTTAGAATATTTTTAGCTAATAACAAATCTTAGTGTGTCCTTGCTATTATTAACTGAAATATTGCTATGAAAAGGGTTTCTTATAATATCATGTAGTTGACCAAAAGCTACTAAACTTTAGATAATTTAATTTGCATCAAAAAATATTAGATGCAAAGTTGATATATACGTATAAGCTGTTCCGTACTTAAGTTTATGACTGAATTAAAAACATTTACTTGTCCAAAATACGTGCTCTTCTTGAGTAATAAACTTGCGCACTCAATTCATCAGCTAACATAGTTTAACTTCTTATTTCTAATTACGTAATAACGAACAGATCAGGGCTAATGAAGCCAAAAAAATTGGAAGTCAACCCTAAAATCCCGAAACCGTAGGAATTCGGTAATCTACAGCATAGCATTACCTATTTATTTTAATCCCATTAAAGTTGGGGGTACAATAGTTTGTTCAATAAGCATCTATTAGTTTACTAAGCAGCGTCCGGCGATTTTAACCGTGTTGTTTTCATTCCCGTACTGGAAAAAGTGTCTTATCATGAATCCGGATTTACCCGTATGAAAATTCTTAGTGACGTTTAATCATTCCTATTTTATGTTGGCCGGAAAGACTTTCGCATTTATATTATTAGTAAATATTCCTTAATAAATTTAAAGTATAAAAGGTTTGTTTTTAAAGTTTTTAATGCTTTAAATCATTTTATATAAAAGTAATTATTCTAACAACTCATTGATCACTTGCGAGAAATATATAGATAATAAATATAAATAGTTACATAGTTTCTATAGGTACGAGTACTTCTAACATGCGTGTTTAAAGTTACAATATAAATCGACAGTGATTACCTCTATCCCTCATTACTTAAAGCCTTCAAAGGAATAATATTATAAAATTTTTCTTATAAACATAATAGATACAATAAGTAAATTTTTAGACGCCTAAAACTCTTTCTTTCTTTTATTTCCTTCATCGTGCATAGCTTATCTCCAAACTGAAACCACGTAAGACCCTAAAAGATAATTTACGGGTTTGTTAGAAGAAAAAGCAACATTAAGAAATATAAGAACTACATTTTAATAAGCAAACTAAAACTACGTGTTGATAACACTATATAAACTACTACATACATTATTTAAAGTTTCCTACATGAAAAAAGCGAATAACCAATTTAGTTACAAAAGGAAGTCATTGAGGCGGCGGTTATCAGAAGCGAACCCTTGCGCAAAATGAGTTATGGAGTGGCAGTCCGCAGGCGACTCCATAAAAGTATTGACTATGGGTTATTGACAAATATTTATGGCGTATAAAGAGCGGATAATTACAACTCTTTAACACATAAAAAGCGGCGCGGAAGGGTGCGACCTACCTTTATAAATTTATCACTATCGTTGTTCCCGGCGGGGAACGACCATAATGTCGATAATCCTGCTTCAATATCTATTGGCACAAATCAATCGAGAGGAAATTATGTCATCTGTTTTTGGTCGTTATGAATTATTTGTTTTTTTTTAGATACTATTATTGTATAATGTATAAATATAAAACTTAACGAAAAGTAAATTTAAAAAGATTATTGATTATATATTGATGAATGTTGCACGTAAATTACATTTAGAACTACTTTTCAGTAGTAGATATGATATTTTTGACGTATATATAATATTTATCTAATCAAATCACGATCGCGAATCGGTGTTTGTTCTCGGCAGCAACATAAAAGCTATTAAAAAGTTACGGGATAAGCCCACAGACTCTCACCGTTACGTTAACGTTTAGAATTGTAATACTTCACAATATTCATTATTCTCTAACCATGTAACGCTTGTACTAGTACTCGTGTCTTTACAATACTCATAATAATTAATCTAAAATCACGAAAAACACGAAGATTTTGCAAAAATGTACGTGTTATTTGTCAACGACTATATTTTAATTAAGTAGACTTATCACGAATTTGTATTAATAGCAAGTAATTTAAAAGTCCTTATAATGGTTTTCTCTTTTCGAATACAAATATAAAAATAGTAGGTAGCTGAAAATTAATTCCACGGCTAAGTAGATAATGTAAGGACGCTTCCCTTCGCTCCGTCCTCTTCACGCCTCGAGGAGAACTTTCAATTATGATTTTGTCTAATTTTAATTAAGTGCTCTCAAAAGGCTTTTCTTCGTCGAAATTAATATTTGAATATAATTTGGGAGGAGCGCGGGTGGAGTCCGCTGTTGGTGGAATAATTAATTCCATTATGAAAGTGAGTGGATCGCTCACGCCTCCCCGTTTTGCTTTTAAGATTCTTTATGTAGACTCGAAAGTAGTTTTCTTCATTTACAGAACATTATAGTTATTTCCTTGTTTATTTCTTATTATGCGTTTATAGAATAGTCTAGTTTTGAAAGTCGCAATTTGCGCAACAGGTCGGGGCGGAAGCGACCTGCAGCGGTGATTGCGACCAAATGTTTCCTCCGAAGCGTCTGGCTTGCACTTTTTGCCGTATTTTTTACCCTCTCGCGCTGATAAGTGTGCCATCGATAGGTTCGTTTGCGCGTTTGCTTAGGTCGACTCGTACCCATATCGGAAGTTCGACACATTCTTAGGCATATCTTTAATTTATTTTAAGAAAATTTCAGCCTTTTTAACAAAAACATTTTTGTTCTCAGGTGTGTCAGTAAGATCTCTGTCAAGCATGCGAGAAGAGTCTCTGCCTATGTTAGCAGAGCGACTGCTGGCCAGTCGTGCCGCTGCCTTGGTTGCGGGTTTGCCAGCTGAGCTCTACTCTGGTGCTCTACTCGCAGCCTGGCCGCCTTCGCCGCCTGCACCCTTACTGCCCCCACCTGCACCCGAGCTAGAGCGAGCACGCAAACGAAGGAGAACTCCCAAACTCGATGATACTACTTCAACCGCCCCTCCCTCTCCACCGTCATCAGGATCGTCTCCTGGAGCGGCTGACCCTCCAAGGGACAAGCTCTTCACCTGCAAAGTTTGTTCTCGCTCTTTCGGCTACAAACACGTATTGCAAAACCATGAACGCACCCACACGGGCGAGAAACCTTTCGAGTGTGGAGAATGTCATAAACGATTCACTCGCGACCATCATCTAAAAACTCATCTACGTCTACACACCGGTGAAAAACCATATAGCTGTCCTCACTGTCCCCGCCATTTTGTTCAAGTTGCAAATCTCCGAAGACATCTGCGTGTGCACACTGGGGAGCGGCCATACGCATGCGCGCGCTGCCCAGCACGTTTCTCAGATTCGAACCAGTTAAAAGCACACGCTTTAGTGCACGATGGAGATGCTCCTTTCACTTGTCGCTGTGGAGCCAGATTCCGACGACGACAAGCTGCCGCCCTCCATCGCTGCTCCAGCGGAGGCTGCAACACGGGCACCCCTAGCCCACCAGCCGCCTTGTCGGCCGACTGGCGGTGGGACGAGTGGCCAGAGCAGACGGAGCCCGAGGACCTGTCCCTCCCGCGCCGGCCGGCCACGCCGGATTCCCCTACTGATTTACGCGTGCACTCCGCGTAGTGGGCGCGCACTCTGGGCCTCGCGCCGCGCACTCATGAGCCGGTATACGAGTTCCTTTCGCGTAGAGCCGCGCCTCCGCCGATGTAATACTTTGATATTGTCTCGCTTACTCGAAGTTTTGCCGTTACTAAATATAGCCCTATTGTTTTCCCATAATATTCAAACAAAAATTTTCGTACTTATTCCTTAAAAAATTGTAACGTTCGTCAATATATTTTTATTATTTCATCTTTTGTCTACGTTCTCGGTAAGACTACTGACGTAAACGATTTAGGTAGATGGCTATTCTCTTTTTATGGTTGTAAATTCGCAATGTCCATCGTCCAATGTTTTTTCGAGCGTGTTACAGTTTAGAAGTTTATTGTCGAACCATTTGCATAATCGTAAAGCGAGGGATGCAAAAACGAGGCTGTTTTTGTTTCATTGTTCTATAACCTAGAGAAAACGTGAAAGAACGAATTGCACAAAAGATTTTTTGATTTATTAGCACCCTTTTGTTCTTGACGCGAAAAAATTAGATCGTCACGCCTGACGTAGCGTCGGCCAAGAAATATCTTTGGATGTTAAAGAAATGTTAACCGGAATATTGGCGTGCCTGAGAAGGTCGCGACATTGCCTTATTATTTCAGCGACAAAGGCTTGTTAACAATCGGTGATTAATAAGTATTGATTCGGCCGGTACTTCCGCTCGGCGGACAAAGACGACGCTATTGTGTAAGCCCTCATCCATCGCGCCTCGCGACAAACGAACCGGCTTCTAATCACCCTTATTATACGTCATTCCAGAAAAATTCTGTAACGTTTTTAAATTTTTATAGTTTTTTCTTTCATTTTATAATTTAACACAACACATAAAGTCTTAACGTTTTGTTATAATATGTTAGTAGGGGACAATTATTTGAAATCAATTGGGCTTGTAACGTAAATAGGTAATTATCGATATAATCGAGTCAACTTGAGTGAGTGCGAGACTTTATCAAAGGAGACGAGCGCAGCGAGCTTCTCTGTAAATATTGCTACCATAATAATTTATTTATTATTTATCTGTTAGTTCGTAAATTCGCGTATTATAATCGTCTTTTCAGCGGTTACTGTTAATAGAGAATAATATATATGTAAATACTTTATCGAAGCATATTGATATAGGGTCGCGTCATCGTGGCGCTTTCAATTTACCGACTATCTTAAGTTGAATGTTGTTAGAGTAAACGAGAATATATGTGACGATGTATACTTCGAATAATAACATTTGTATAGTTTTATGACACATGCCATGTCCAACTTGAATTAGTGTTAAGAATGCTGTCTTTTGATTATAGACAGTAAATTTTAAAGAGAATTTGAATTATTCTGTATATAAGTAAGATGTAGGTAGTATTGTAGCTCTTATTCGCGATGCATATGGCATGCACTATCTATGTGTTAGGAATATTGAATGCATTTACATATTGCAATTTGTTCTTACGGGTATTAGTTTCCTACTAGTTATAACGTGATAATTTTCGTTTTAATTTATTTTAATACAATGCGATTGTTTACAACTTTTACGCAATGTAAGTATGATCGATGTAAATTTAAATGTATTGATTGTTGATTATTATTATTTTATTTTTCTTAGGATACGTCAAAGAATCTTAGGCAGTGATTACACGCTCAGTTTTTTATTATGGCATCTTCTGAACTTTATCAGATCGTAAAATAACACGATTACTACAATGCAAGACTGAAGCGAGTATTCGCTGCCAAATTAAGGATCTTTCTAGTGTATAAAATGAGTAAGGTGTAATTCCCAAAGAAATAATTGGTACAAATTTCAATGTGTACAAATAAGAGTTTTGATTAGTATCGATTCCATGTTGCAATTTTATTAATATAAATAATTATTATCGTAGTTAGTTTAATGTTAAAACAGTACATCTACCTCATTTGAAGAAAAACTGAATCAGGGTAAATAGCCAAAATACATTAAATATTTTCTATAGCCTACTCTATTGAGATCTCGTATATATAGCAGCGTTTTATTAAAGTAATGTACGTTAATTTACATGTTAAGTCATATATTACACTGAGACTGATTTATCTAAATGTTTTCTTAAATACCTCATAATATTTGCTATTTTCTTGGCAGGTTTATTCGTGTTTATACTGTAATTTCGTACGTAATGTCGTATTACGGTTGCAATCGCTTTAAGTTCCTATTATATTTGAGATAATTGTTTCCTTTGATTTGTATTATAGTGTTTGTTTTTATTGCTTAGTAATGACGTCATGTTGTTGTGCCATCTTCGAAACAAGCCTCCGTGCATGTATGTGTGATAACAGAGTTTTAACTGACTTTTACCTACCGAATAACATTATCTACCTCATATTGAATCCGAATGCTGGTGTCTTAGAAATGCCCATATTTGTCGACACACCGTAGTTTACTTGTACAAATTAATGTAGTATCATATTATGATAAATGTAACATAGTTATTGTGCTATGAATTTATGTATTTCTTTATCAATGTCCAGTACATAATGAGAAATAAAGAGATGTTTGTTATTTAATATTTTTGTTTTATTGATGAATATTTTTAAGACGATTATGACGTATTCAATACAGATGAAACAATATTAATATTTACCTATTTTAGGAGAATGGTCATTGTAACAAAAACAGAGGGTTATAAATGTGACCCCTTTTGAAATGAAAATTATTATAAAGTATTTAAACTATCGATTTAAGTAGTAAAAAGACTAGATAAGATTTTTACCAATAGCAGATGTCTAATAAATACACATAAACACATATAGATACATATTATAATTTACACACTCTTAGATAAATACACAAAACACATCTTTAAAAAATCATTAGTTAATTAACAACATCTTATTACTTATAATTACATACACAGAAAGAATTTTACTTTAAAAACATTAAATCTGCAAAAAGGGCAAGTTTTTTTTTATTTATTTTAAACTACATTCACAACTAAAATTGAAAGATTTGCACAACTCGGTTTGCCTAGTCATTCCTACCGAGAACCGTCAAAAAGTGGAACTCCCTTTCATTGGGCTTATTTCCTAAGAAATATAATTTTTATAACATAGGGTGCAAACGAGCAGGCGAGCCACCTGATGGAAAGTGGTCATCATTTGGAACTCTTTAAGGCAAAAATTAATTAGATAATAAGCAGATTTGTTACCACCTACACCAGGCCAAGTGCATAATGATATTGTAATATAATATCATTGGCCAAGTCTTATAAATTAGGTAATAAAAGAAACAAACTTACATACTTCTTCTTTATCTCAATACATGAAAATATTTTGATTTGATTTATTATGAAAAGTTTTTTTTTATCATCAGTTACGTAAGTAGTAGGTACTATTTTCCGTGTCAAAAATGTCCTTCAGATGCGATATTTAAATGTAATCATTTCAATCAACCCTAGGCATCATAGCGTGGCTTGACCACACAATCCCACACAAACGATTAAAAAAAACAGTCGGAATATCCATACTGCGAGGTACAATTACTTATATTGAAAAATAAAACACACACATACAATTTAGCAAGTATTACTATATTAAATATGTATTGTATTATAAATTATTGTGCTTAAATTAAAACACATCGGAAATAAAGATATAAATTAAAACAAAATAAGGAGTACTATTAAAATTACCTGTATATTCATACATTAACAATATAATGAACGCATAAATCTTCTTTAGACGTTGATTGAAATCTTTAACATACATATAACGAAAAACATAAAAGATAAATAATGTCCGTGCAAGGAAGCTTTGTCTCGGAATATCACGCTAATGAATATCTTTTAAACAGTAGGCGATGTAAATCGTAGAAAGCGGGCGAATTATAATTTATTTGGAGAAGTGGCAAAGAGCCCTCCGCCCGCGCGCCGCTCCCGTCGCCCCCCGCCCCGCGCCCCTCTCCCGGCCTACCCTTTGCTTTCGCCCTTCGTTACCTACGGACTAGCACAGCGTTGCAACTCTCATTCAATATTCATAATTTTGGCGGCAATATTTCTGTGAATTATTAGTGAATATAAAGAAATACAGTAAAGTCAAACTCATTTAAAACAGTTACTTTTGTTAATGTGTTCTCTAAATATATATTATTATTATAAAGTTATTTATAATTATTATTCATCTAATTTTAAACATAGGTTTTATTAAGCTAAGTTAAACATTAATAGTTGATGTGTGAAGTGGGAATAAAGTGACATCGAAAAACCTACATGCTTTGGTTAACTATAACACAAACTATATTCCCATAAGTTATTGTTGATCGTATTAAAATATTTAAATTTGAAATTAATATTGTATACAAATTCTAGCTTATTAAAAATGCCTAAACATGTTTGCCTTCAGTGGAAATATGTAAACTAAACACGTGATTCAAAATCAAGACACCTAATATTTGGATCTGTCAGAATATATAATTTAAAAATTAATAAGTGATATAATTTTTAATTAAGCTACAACGGTGTGGTACGCAGCTTAATACTTTTCTGTTTTTTTCTGTAGGTAGGTTGTGTTCAAAGAGCCGGCGGGGCGCGGGGCGAGGCGCGCGGGCGGCGGGCGCGGAATTAAGGGGAGACGGGGGAGGCCCGCCCTGGATACTGAGAGGAGTTTTAACCAATTAATTTTGTTCCTCAACGCAAACTCCGCTATATAATAAGGTATAAGTAGGCATTAACTGAGGCGCGCCGATAGCTCGCCGGCCGGGGGCGACTTCGCGATGCCTCTTATAACGATGTTTTATTTCTTGTTAAGCTCTCCGTTTCTCCACTTTTAATATTTAATAGCGTTTTCATGGCTCATGTTTTATAGCGCACTTACGAATCTCTAATATTATCGCCGTTGTTACGGCGAGCTTACTGTCTTTAAATCGTTAACACAACTGAATCGTAATTATGAGGCATGAAACATGAATACGTAATTCGCGGATATCATATCTTGAAGTGTTGCGAACGTGAAGTATATACGGATCCACAAAAAGCATGTGACGCTAAAAGCGACGTTCAGGTATCCGTGACGAAGCAAAGGGTTCTCACCCGAAGGGTTTCTAAATCACATAACGACAAAAAGCTCGCGCCTGCTGCCTCGGGCGTCGCGCGCCAAACGCCAATATGGCACTCTTAAAAAATATCTTAACAACGGTATTGTGTTGTTAAAAAACAGAGATGCACCCGAAAAAACAAACCGCAGAAGATTGTTAAAAAACGTAGCGCAGCACGCGAGTCGGCCAGACACCCTTTCCCTTTTGCGGGTCGCGCGCTGCGTTTTTTATCTTTATGGGGTTGTGTTTTTTACGAAGATTCTACGTATAAATTAATAAATGAACGTGCTTATAATCTGCGGCGTGGAACACTTTCTTTGTTGCTTTTTTAATGTATGTTGGTATTCATTTGTTTTTGTGAGTGCGTGGTGGCGGAAACGGCCCGGCCCCGTTGATTATAGTGCGTCTGCCGAGTGCCGAGCGACAGGTGGCTGATAACACTTCTTATGCGAAACTTAACTATTTTAATTACTTTAAATACCAACGTTACGAATTACTACTCAATACTTTAACAAGAAAACGTCAACATACTCTTCAATAGTTACGAAATGTATTACAATGTATTATGATTTGTAATTTTATCGCATCTGAATAGATCATTAAATATAAGTACCTAATCGGTCATAACTAGTATTATAAATTCCTAAGCTATTCCTTTGTTTTTCCTCCATACTTTCGCTAGGCAGCATATGTTTATCAAAGATGGCAATAGAATGCAAACATGTGACGTAGAAGACGGCATATAACCATATGAATGCAAGAACTATCGATATCCGGAAGACAGCGGAAGACACTTTTTGCTAACCTAATGATGGATAGACTACAGCTTTTTATAAGTATTGAAATAACACTCATTCACCCGTTCATCAAACTACACCATTTGAAAGCTAGCAAACCTATTTTATATGTTTATTTATTTTATAACCTTCGTTAGATTTATAAACACTTTACTTATAACTATAACTTAAATAGTATTTGAGGACCGTATCACATCTCTTGCTGGTTACTATGCGACGTTTTATATTATATAACTTGACTAAATGAAATAATCTGCGGAGTGTAGCTAGTAATGATAAAGATGATAAAATGTCCGTCATAGTTTTTTTCTACATTGGACTACATAAGTTATGTGATAGAGTTATTTTAAATAATAATAATTGATAATATCAAGTGCAAAGTTTTAAAATCTCTTGAAGCGTCAACAAGCTTACCTTGTAAATATGTATAATAACTCGGAATTGAGATATATAATTATCCAGCTACTAAATTAATAGTACACAGTTACCATTGTGAAATTCTTATCTACATCTAAGGTTCCAAAATAAAACATTCAATTGTTTTCAAATGCAGATAATACTTCTACATGAAAATACCCATTACATAAATAATATTGAAATACTATTTAGATTAGGACTATGCATCGACGTATTCTTACAATTTTGTTAAGATATGTGACAAATAGAATCGCTATGCGTCAATACGCAAGGGATAAGCAAATGTGAAAGCGATCGTCGTATTGTGTAGACCCTATTCTTGGTGCACGTGTGCTTAACCTTGAAACATTTTGCATCACACTTCTATTAAAGGAACGATTTATAAAAATATGTAATACATATGTTAATTTTAACGAATACTCAACTGTTAATAACAATAAGTAGGGTATGGTGCATTACTTTAATGGTAAATTAAGACATAGGTTCCTATAGTACATGGAGGGCTAGGTAGAATTAAGCATATTTCAATTTAGTAAAATGGATTAACGTAACAACGGCCAATCGAAAACGCTTACTTATTCTTGAAAATAGATTATTGCCAAAGATTGAATTTCTTGGTGTGATGTTAGATACATCTAAAACTAATGAAATAATAAAACTGCTAGGTAAATTAATTTATTTACTCACATAAATCCATGTGCAAAGAATCGAACAATATCAAAGTATTGTATGGTTTTTATAAAATATTAGAGGAATGATGTCGCAAATTCGTCCCACTACTTCAGTTTGAAGTAACGCAATAAAAAGTCCACCCGCGCTCCGTCACGCGGGAACCTTTATTTTGATAGTGAATTCGGTTAACCGGCGGCCATTGTCACCGTGCCGTTTGATTATTGATTTTATACGCTAAATCATATTTTTATTCAGCCTCTATTCATCGAAATTATAACTTCCTTTAACCGAGTGTATTTTATAATACACACAAAGGGATGAGACTGCACGTAATCATTAATATTGTGCAGAACTTGTTGCGATTCAAAATTTATATAAAATACCACTCCAAAGTCCATTCCTTGCTCTACGGAACGTCAAGTCATTGCCGCACAATAGTTATCTGTTGGTTCTTTTAGGAATTATATTTATTTTATATAAACGGCTTGGCACCGGGCACATAGACATTGGAAGAGTTCTACTAAATAACGAATAATGATACATATTGAAAGAAAGAAAGGCGTTTCACGCAAACTTGTTTGTCGGGTCGTCTAATCCTTTAATCCGTATCAGTGTCCAGGAGCTGGCTACCACAATACGTAATTGTCACCTAAACAGTATATTTGTTTGTGTCTCGTACCGATGGGAGCTCGTGCAAAGGTTCCGACGGAGTGTTTATTTTCCTACAATATGCATTACTTGTTTGATCTAACAACACACTGGTCAGTAGCAATGTTTGCATTTAATCCGTGTTGAATATCCTTTTTCTGATGTTTTCGCAACTCGAACAAAAGGATCGGCGTCTTTATTGAATAGTTAATAGTTTATTTTTCTCGTACTGAGCCCCGAATGTGCCATAATATCTTAGCTCTTTAACATAGGGCGTCCAAATAATGTAATTGAAATAGGCGTTTGATACGAGTAGAGTAGAGTCCGATTATTAAAATATTATGATACTAAAACTGTAACACTAGTTTTATGAAGTTTTAAAATTTTTTATATGCTTCGACTGCTTTTTGCGCAAACGTGATAAATTTTTTTTTTTATTCTTACACATAAAAATCAACGCAATGAATATCATTATACAACCAACACAATATTTATTTCACAAATAATTGTTTTAGCTATCCATCTACCTGTAGTCCGTCTATTTTATTGAAATCGGATTATAATTAAAAAGAACTCATAGAAATACGCGTCTGCCTTAGAAATTCTATCTTTGCGAAATCAGATCCGTGCGGGATTCAAATTGCAAATAATTTTAGGAAATCTATCAGGTAAGGCGGGCTTTATCTATCAGTATTTCTACTGAGGCCATAGAGTATTTAATTCTGAATAATATAAATGTTTATTACTTTGATTTATATAATTATAGGTAGATATCGCTAGTATGTAACTTTCAAGTATGTTTTTTGCGTCGCTTGAGTGTCTTGACGTTCAATGTTTGTTAATTCCAACATGTGGCAGAACGGCAAGGTGTGTGATAACCTTCGTTACGATGAAACACACGAGCATAACGCATTTAACGCGTAACGGGTAATATCTAAAGGGATGCTTTTTAACAAAAAAGAGTTTCACAAAGGTTTGTAAAGGTTGAATGTGGTAACGGGCTTGCAACTCGATAACCTTAACACCTTGATCAATGTGGGTTACTAGAATTTGGCAAACTGAACTGTTTTTATTGAGATTGCCAAAAAATTAACGGGTGTTGCGTCGGTGAAAATTGACACCATCCGGTGGCGTAATGTCTAGCTGGTAACTTTTGGCTGGTTGGTTTAAGTAAAGGTTAACGGTGCGGGTGAAACAATAAGATGTAAACAGATGTGATGTTAATAAAACATTCCAGTATACTAGACATAACTCTTCCCCGTTTCTTTGCGCCTGGTATTGGCAATTCGGACAACTATGTTAAAGAGACAAAGCAAAAACTATTAAGCCTTTTTTAAGCAACTCTTTTTATTGCTCTTGCCATTCAGTAGCCATTCATGACCACGCTTAAATAAATCGACCTTGAACGATAGTGAAAATCAATAGAGCAATGGGACAAGTGCACTATTATGGCATCAGCTGATGTGTTGTTAAAGAGTTCAATGCACTTTGTATTGTTCTCTTCTCTGGGCACCCATAAAAAACGTGGGTACGCATAAAAAGCTCGATAAGTACGTATAGAAAAAACGCAACCCTTTCGTACAGGTACCCCATACAACCCTTTATAAAAAGGCTTATAAAAAACGCTCTGGGTAGTGAAAGGGTAAAAAGGGTTGCCTCTACGCGTGCGCCAGCGGGATCACTGCCCTCGTTTTTCATTTCAAATTTTGTAATGATCACGTTCTTATTTGCATATTTTTATATTTTTTTACAAACGACTGCTTAGGCATAAGGGAGTAAGGACAAAACTCATACAGTGAAGATAGATAAAAATAAAGATCTATAAAATGATAGGTATTTTTATATCATTTTTTATTTTTATTAATTGTTTATTTAAATATATGATTCTAAAGCGATCTAGAACCAAAAACAAACCTAGAAACTTGTAAATTGTTATAAGTAGACAAGTACAGATACCTAAATATTAAATCTCGTTATTATAAAGTAATATTAATAATTTATTAAAGTTGAAGTAATATTAAAGAACAGAAGACGGAAAGCAATACCATATTTTTTATATTTAATCTAACTTCTTGTTATATAAATAATGTATTTATGAAAATATAAAATAATCATAGCAAGACTTCATATCATTAGTCTTTTTCTTGATAATCCGAGGTCATACTTAAAGTTATATTATTTCGAACAAGCGCCTATTGTGATCTCGGCTATTATTCACAGATCACTGACGATTCGATGAATTTATACAACTATTTTATCTTCCACATTTCCATTTATTTCTAACCGAGCTAACAACAAAATTACACCGAACCTAAGTCGTTAGAATTCTCTTTACAATGTAGTTTAATGTCTTTTTACTCAAGTTTAGGTATGCAATAGTTAGTTATTCTTATTTAGTAGGTTATTAATTTGTTTTATAAATTGTTAATTTAAAGTCAAGCAGGATATTATAATGGATCAAACATTATTAAGACTAAAATTAAAAGTATTAATGTAAATTATAATGAGGTATACATTACATTAAACCAGTATGTTTTTATATGATATATACAGCGACAAACGCTCATAATTCGATAATAATGTAACTCGTTCTAGCATACATGGATAAAGCTACTAAATAACGGAGTGAAACTATAATTAAGAAAGATAAATATCGTTTATTACAGTTAGGAAAGTCGATTAGAAAAAACTACCCCTTTCACCCCACAATTTGTAACCCGTGCAGTGGGCGCCGCGACCCACACGCTTCATCAGAAATACACTAACAAGGAATTGGCTTTTTTTCTGAACAACAACAGCAAATGTTGATTTTTATCTAGATATTCTTTCTGTAACATAAACTTTATAGTCATATAGATTTTATATTTATTTAATGCTTTACTTATATATCAAACTCGGCTACGTAAAGTGGGCATCGGAAATGAACAAGATCGCGATTGGAAATAAGGAGACAAATTATTTAATATATTATACTCTAAACAATATAAAAAAGTTGTCACACCTGTTACTGTAGAACTCAATCATACGTATTTAATAAGAATTGGTGAACTTAAGAACCTGAATAATAGAGAAGTTGAGAATTTTCAATTTTCATTATGCATTTAAATTATTTATTTATAAAATTGCTTACTATAGATATGATATTTAATTTAGCAATGAACTGTACAATTTCAAAATTTGAAGTTATAAAATACTAAAAAATTAGACATTGTACCGAGAAAAAAGGTTTTAAAAACAAAGTAATGTATGCATTATCCTATTTGAAATCTTTATGGCTAGGACCAAAAACGGACTTCTGTGTAAAGGGACGGTCTCCATGATAATGCTAACCGTAAAAAATGTTACAGTTACATAACGCGTTTCCATAATAATAGAATCATTATAGAAAACAGAAGAGCGAGCAGCTGATTTATTGGACGATAATGGTCGCTGTCATAAATAGTTTTTTTTAATAACAATTTCTTTTTTACTGCACTCCGTAGTAACACCGGGCTTTATAACTTTTTTAATTAATCAGTATTCAATATTTTTTGTTGCACATTTTAATATTTGTATATGCAAATGTATTTCTAGGTTAAAAAAATGTTTCAATAAAATAAGTTGTACGATATATTGTGGCACGACACACGTAAAAACTATTAGCAGCTTTATTGGTTTTTTATAACAAATTATTTGAAATTGAGTTGTCAGTGCCATATGTGGCTCGACCTTGACTAATATACAAAAGCTGAATGTCGAATTTGGACCCTAGAATTGATTTATAGGGTCCATTGAGGGAAAACGCGGACGGCTCGCGGCCGGAGTGCGGACAGCGGACACAGCGTGTGTGTCCAATACAGATTAACGCGTGACGCGGAATATTACAAATCTCGACTACTTAAAACGAGTTAAAATTCAGCGATTCCTCGTTGAAAAAAAAGAGTTAATATTGATCGTAGATTTCTCATCGTGGGGTGCACCGGCCGGCTGAGTCACCCCACGGTTTTTTAACTCACCCTAAGTTATATTTTTTGTAAAGCCCCCCTCTCCCTCCCGGCCCGCTTTAAAGGATGAGTAGTCTCTATGGAAACGGCTCGATCTAATTTATAGGCGGACGAAAGTACGAATTGCTTAATTAAGAATTTAAAATGTGTCTACTGGGCAATTAATTATAAGCAAAGCTAACCTGAGCACGGGGCCTGCAGGGTTCTTGTAGCTGTAATTGAAGTTTTAAGTAAGTTAGAAATTTAATTATTAGCAGTAAACGAATTGCTTTCTTATTAACATTATTCTGAAAGCTTACAATGATGGGTAAACTAGGAAAAAGAGAGATGACTTGGGTTTGTAATGTTTTAAAGTAGCATCGTGTTTGTAGCGGCGCGGATATGGCATGGGTCGGTTAATGAATGCAAGGGTTGCGCCGCGCGGGTGGGTCTCTCGCAAGGGCACGTCGTGTGGACTGCGACTGTGGGTCACGGGCGCGACCCCACGCCCGTCAGTTGCCAGTTTTTTCTTGCTACGAGCAAGCGCTTTTCGGGTAGGCGCCAGCGCAGGTGATTATTAGCGGTAAGAATAATTTATTTCATTAATTAAGTTTATTTCTGTTAAAATGTATATCGACGTTAAAATATTAAAACTTAACTGGATTTAAAATATACGTAAGTTTAAACGTTTGTTATTTGCTTAAAAACGTCCGTTACCATTTATATCTAGAGTTAACGTGATAGATTTTGTATGTAGATAAAATATAAAATTGTAACCAAATTGTATTGTTAAAAAACCATAAAATAGTCGGGTTTACATATTATTAGTCTATTAATGGCTTGCCTTGCAAACAGTAACGAATAGTAACGAATTTACATAGCTTTGTTTTTTAATCATGTAGGTAAAGAAAAGAAGTAAATACGTTGTAAATCGCGTTATATTAATTAAATATAGGTTCGGTAGAAAACAATAGTGACGATGTTGCCTAATGAGCCATAAAGAAGAAAACGATACGTAGAGCAGGGCATAGACAATAGGGCGCGGCGGGGGCGAGGCGCGCGCGGGGAGGCGTGAGGAAATGGCGGCAGAGCTAAATTAATTTGCGCGCTCCCGCCAAACAAAGGCTCGCTAATGGAACGCGGCGAATGGAAAAAATGCCACCGTCCGCTCTCTGGCGACTTATTTTTTTCTACAGAACACAAACACAACCTTTGACTTTCTTAAATGAATAACATTACACCCGTCCGAGTATGGCTTTGTCCAGATTTAACAAAAGAATAAAAACTACACCGATAATGTAAACGTATTAACCATTAAAAAGCAAATGATGAGAAAATTTGAATTAGCTAATTCGTAATAGTTCCTGGGATTAGCGAACTCAAATAAACCGACGTTGTACAATGTGACTCTACAAATAAAATGCTACTTAGGAGCTACTTAAAAACATACTTCGTGGCATCTCCGCGTAAAATGTTATAGTTAGAAATAGAACAGTTCCTCAAATAAGTAAGTCTATTTAAGTTTAAGTTAGAGATATTTTATACTGTAGTTAATTAAGAAATTCATTTACAATTATAAAAGCAAATAGCATGAACCTTTTGTAAAGTTCTGTATAACTCATTCATTTTTGTTTAACAAACCTTAGGCCCCACGTGACAGGCTGTGCCTAGTGTGGGGTCCAATGACTATTTATTGCCTGTTGATTTATATTTGTTTTTGTGTAATTAATAAAACATTTTATTTTATTTTTTTATTTAATTAAGAAGTCACTTAAATAGACTGTTACGTACATAAATTGTCCTCATTACCTGTTATACCTAAACATTAAGGGATAATACGTGTGTCAGATCAGCGTTTGTTTGATGGCATTCATTTAGACTATATTTAACTGGCTATTATCTTCTACCTGCCATCTGAGTTGTCGGAAACAATGAGCGATCCTTATCAAC
>JADANM010005989.1:5715707-5725854 GCA_026213755.1 Eurema hecabe | reverse complement strand
ATTGACGCGAAAAGTAAAATTTAAACGACGCGACGGCACATCTAGCTATGTATCTATCTGTTAATGTGTATACATTAAGGCAGCGAGATTTATGCGCGTCCAATTAAAAGTTGTGAGAGCTGAAGCCTCCAAATGAGTGGAATTCGCTCACATTTATCAAGACATCAGCGTTGCCGCGCGCTACGCGAAACTTCCCAAATTTAAATTAGAGACAATTTTTACAGCTACCTCCCGGACGGGGGTGGTGCTGCTACCCTTTCCTTATAACGAGGAAGGCCTCATGCATTTTTATGTGCTTCTTTTTTCGTCGGCGTTTTAAACAAGGGGGTGAGCAGAGGGTGGTAAGGGGGGAACTTTTTATTCGCGTCTTGATAAGTTAGGGTTGAAATTAGACGTTCGAGTTTCGCTCGCGGAATTCATAATGACTGAAATTAATAAGTTTTCTTGGAGGGTGCTTGGAAATGCTATGGAATACACGGTATTATTGTGATTACACCCTACCATGTTCGTAATGGCTTTGATTCGGTAACGTCAAACTGTTGAGGTTCCATTAATAATTCATTTTTTTTACGCGTAACCCTGAAATTTTACTAATTACATAATTTCCTGAATATATTATAATTTATATAAATATATTATATATCGGGCTTTTGTTTATGGTATTCAGACAACATATCGGACTCTGTTATATTATTATAATATTACATTAAATATGTCTTAGTAAATTAGTATTACATAGCGTAAAACATAGTCCCTTTCTGCTGTCTGTCCTTGTATGCTTAAATTTTGGAACTACGCAACTGACTTTGGTATTTTTATTATCAGATGGATTCAAGAGGATGGTTTATGTGTATAATAAATGCGTAAATGTGAGTAAAACGGCAGGGCGCGGCTAGTATTAATTAACAGTGATAAAATAATTAATTTGACATATCTAATTCCTAGCCACTCCTTCTTAAAGACAAAGTATCTTTCGAAAGTCATATTAGAATGGAAATGTGTGAATCGTAAGTGTCCACGTATTACGTAACTTAAAGTTAACAACTGTTAGACCATGAACAATGATTTCTACATACGTTTATACGAGTACGTGAGCATTACACGACGTACGACACAACACATGGGCACACTTGTTGAATGGAATGTATGGGCATGCGCGGTCTCCGTACTATCACATACATATCCGACGATAAACACACGACAGTTGACATTGAAAATTTAACATTTATTATAAGAACTTTACAAAGATATACTGTAGGTGGTAGAGACTGGATTTCTAGGTATGTCTACTCCATGAAGCATCTACATTAAGACATTCAAAAGACAAAAGAAGTAAGTATATCCTAATACTGTTCCACTATGAAAAATTTAAGCAATTATGAAAATAAAAACAAAATAGGTTCGCATTATAAATAATGAAAAAGAATGACAAAGGAAATTTATCTTGTAAACTTGTAAGCGCTATAAATTGTATAATAGAAGAAAGTTGGAAGTCAGATTTGCGCAATTATCCGAGAAGCAGAGTCATTAGAGTAATCAATCCCGGCCGGGGACAGCGCCGCTCTCGTATTATAATTCGCGTCTAATAACATCGTTAACAACGCACATTAAAACAAAACAAACAGCTAGGTGCGGGGGACGCCATCCTTCCTCGAATCCGTGTCATTAATTTACGTAATGCGTAGGTACGCGCTATCCCCAAATATTTAAGAAGCCTCCTCCGGGAGCGCCCGCTCCTCCACTATGCCCCCGCGCGTCCCGCAACGCTCACCTCCCACCGTCCACCCGTCGAGAATTATGGCGGCCGCCTTGTAATTATATTTTTTAATTTATCTTCCTTAGCGAATACAATGGAGGCGCCACCCTGCCACCGAAGCGCTTCCTTCTCATGCTGAATATTGTATCAGGCCGCTGAAAAAAGGAAAGAGCTTTAATTACAAGCGAGCGCGCGGCCGGCATTACGCGTTAAATATTTAATGTTGTCTCTTTCTTGTCCTGTTGTCAGCGATCGCCCGCTCGCCTCACTCCGCCGGCCAGACGGACGACGCGCTCAGCGCTCAGCGATCTTCACATCGATCATAATTAAAGCACCTATTAACTCATTTCTCGTAACTTGACCATTACTATTTATTTACTAACAACATGTAGGTGTACCTCAATACTATTTTAATGACTGTTACTGAAATATACCTATTCATTACGATCCTTTTATGCGTCTACGGATTAAATGATTACAGGATATAACAGAGTAATCGATACTGTATTTTGACTTCGACTTTAATTTATTTCCAACATTTGCAAATTAATCCAGCCATAGCTGCAGTACTTAACTCATGGAGACAAAGTATAAAGTGTCGGCCCCCATCCACCCGCTAAAAAACGTCTCTAATATTCTTTTAGAAACGGTGGCATTTACGGGCTATATTTTATCCTGAATTTGCATACGCTCCTTTTTTCTTCACCCGTCCTCTATTTTATGGGTGAGTTTTTTTTTCTATCCGAGGGCTAAGATACAAAAGGGTAAAACGCGAACGCGTTCGATAATTAAATTGCACCGATTCATGACGCGCGCCCGGGCGACTTGCAAAAAATATCTCTCCCGTACTTCTAAATATGTAATAATATTTCTCTTAAAATCCGCCCATCAGTTGTCAGTGTTAAGTTAATTTAACCTCATTGAATTGGTTCGATAATCATACGCTTTATTAAATCTAAATACGGAATATATTAATATCTAATTTTCTAATATGTACTTATTTTTAATAAGACAGCGTCGTGTTTTATAATTTAACTAACAAATTAGGAGAAATCTTACCCTGCTCTAAGACAAATTACCATAATTGCTAATCAAATGTTGTAGAAGCAGTCGCGGCGTTGCTTCGCTCTAATTACGAATTCTAATTTCCTCTCTTGTTTTACAGACCTTTTGAATTTGTAAATTATTACCCTACAGGCTATCAAATGAATATTGTGATTTTATAAAGCGATCTCAGAGAAAGATTTAGATTTCATCAATGTACTTTATTAAGTTTTACTTGCTAATTTTAAACCTACCAGTTTTAAATAACTACTCACTTATATGCTGCAAAACCAAAGATGATTTCACATATTATGTAATATGTATTATATTGTTTACTAGCGACGCCCTACGATGTCGTTTCTAATATCGGCAGAGATTATTTAACTTATACTTATGTATAGAAGGTAACGTTAATAATGTATAAAACTAAATGAAATAATTTTTAATACGCGACATACACATACGTAATTCCCCAAATTTAATTCGTAAGTATAGATTTACAAAAACATGAATTCATTATACGTATTCAACGGATAGACAAAACATCCATTTGCCATGTACAAAAGGAGAAAAATATTAGCCGCCTTAACTTCAACTCAGTGAGCATGTTATTTTTATATTTCTACGAAAAATATTTGGTAAAGTTCAAAACAGCTTTCCTTTTAAAGAAAAACTTAATAACATCAAAAGTATTCGGGAGCAGCGTTGCGCGAGTTTTTAATTCCCTCACAAGTCTACTTACCTAACACGGGTTCCAATTAAAAGCGAGCGACAGGTTTAAAATGCGAACTGGAGGAAAATATAAGGAATGGGGAAATATGCTCGTGTTTACGGAAACCTCCTCGGGCAAATATTATCGCGAGACGAGCGCGATCAAATATTCACAAAGACGAGGCGACGGCAGGCGCGGCGCGGGACGCAACCCTCTCCAAGTTTCAAGCCCTTCCCTTTGCACGCCCTACACTAATTACGTTTAGAGTTCTTAAGCGAAATTACTTAGGCCCTCGCCACCCGCGCCGCCTCGCGACCCTCCCGGAAATGCGGCGCGCACGAAAAACAAGAGGAAAGCGCTCTACGCCAAGACACTCGCTGTCTTTGAGCTCCAAATCCGAGCAATCCCTAAAAATGTTGATTTAATGATTTTTTTCTTGAAATTCAACAACGTTTTGTTCATGAGCGGTTGCTAAGTGAAAAGCAATTAAAGCATGGACGAATGATCACCGGCCGCCGCCTCGCACTCACACACCCTTCAATCTCCACCACTCACCCCACACACAATTTTACTCTATTAAAAGAAAACAACAACACTTTATGTATAAACTTTTTAAACTTGTCCCCGGTACACGAACTGATTAATGTGAGTACTGACTAGAACTCTAACAAACTATTAAATGAAGGTAGGTATAAGAGTATGAAGTTTTTTACCTAAGCCCGTGTCTGTAGTGTCACGTATTGTTTATTTAAATCAATAATATTCTTAAGTAGAATATACCAACTAGATTTTAAAGCGAAAGTTAAGTTCAATTTAATTATTAAATTTGTAAAACAAAATGGTAATAGGTATTGGCAGTGCTACTTATCGCATAATTATAGGAGGGTAAAATCATGTAGACACCCATTAGATATCGTTATTAATATTTTAGCAAATAATTGCTCTTTGTTGTGGTTCTATGTATTGTTTCGCGTCGAAATTTATATTCTTGAGACTAATTAGGTTATAGGTATATGAAATGACTAGCTATTGCCCGCGACTCCGTTCGCGTGGACTTTCATATAAACTGTGATCCTCCCTTTCCTCCCTTATAATCCTCAAAAATTGTAGCCTATGTGTTATTCTGATGTATAAGCTATATTGTGGTAAAGTTTCATTCAAATCCATTCAGTAGTTTTTACGTGAAAGAGTAACAAACATCCATACATCCATACATCCATACATCCATACTTACAAACTTTCGCCTTTATAATAGTAATAGGATTAATAATTGTAGGTATACCATAATTTCGAATCAAATCAATCGAGACCAGATTCTTCTAACTAAATTTGGCAGTTTAATTTCCGGAAAATAAGCCCATGTAAATCTGTATAAGCATAATAGAGATGGTAAACGTCTTCATCTAATCGGAAGCAACCGTCAGCCGAACATTTGAGTTTAATCGTAGGCCTACCCACAATAAAGCGGGATAATTTCCTGTTTTAGTCCAATAATATTGATGCTGCTCTCGATGTTAATGAATACATTAATTGGGTGTGTACATTGCTATACTATATAACATCTTAAGTAGACTGAAATGTTTAACTGATAATAATTAATAGATACATGACCGATGTAACTGTTATTTTATTGTATACTAGTTGGCTTAACGCGACTTTGTTCATGCTGTACCCTATCCTACCCAAAACCTTATGCTATACTCCTTTTTTTGCTTAAGTACCATCCTCGTACATCCTACTATCTCTCTAAAAAGGAATTAAATATGAAAATCAGTTCCGCTGTTATCGAGTAATGCACTTATACCAACACTTTTTGCGATTCATTTTTATATTAAAGATAAGATGTAACTGCATACAATACAATTTTTTCGTTTATGGGTTTATATACCTATAGAATTAATCTCATTCTTATCCCAACACAATACCTAGAGAAATGATAATTAAAAATGTTCTTGATACAAAGCCATTTTCGTCGCAGCTCCCGTTCTAAGCATACCTACACATTTAAAGTAGCGGGAAATTCTTTTTAAAATTCAGATGTTTAATGAGATTTAAATAATTAATGAGCGTGCAAAATTGTTCTTTTTTTTCAGTATGGCAGTGGTTGGCGCGTGGGGTCGCGATGAAAAACAAGGCTTAATTGCAACCCCATCCGCGAGGGACCAACGCTACTTTGTCAATTTTTGCCTGCAAGGGAGCTCCTTAATAACCCCGCTATATTTCATAAATTTAAGACGAAATGCTTTCAACAAATCTTAATTTTCTTTTAAAAAATAATGAAGAAACACAACTGAAGAAAGTAATGTTGTATGCTAACAAAAAGATGTATGATGTTTTTTAAGTAAATTTATATAATGATTTAAGATTTCAGTAAGTAGATATGTGTAAGTACACATGGAATACCTACGTTATTCCTACATACCTATTACATATTAATTTCTTCATCTAATTAATTTAAATCCAAACCTCAGTTAAATGATACGTTTGATTTCTTTTTCATACTGAATATCTACATAAATTTGACCGTTACAATACAGTAAAAGTCCCTTAGCAATAATTTTATTTTAAGGACGAATTCTTTTCTGTATTTGAAGACCGTTACAATTAAATTCCGCAAGAACTGTTTCGAATTAATTCTTATTCAAATGTTAATAAAAAACTTTCCTCAAAAACTAAGTTTTTCGCAAAATTCAGTTCGTTGGTTAATTATAATAAAGTTACTTTATCGCAAAATCTGCTCTGAATGTGGAATACCGTTGGATATTCAAATGATTGACATCTCGCTGGGCGGTCAACCGCTATACCTACGATTATACTTGCCTTCACTTAATATTTTAAATAAACTCACCCCTGCGCTGCCGTAATCCATTGTTGTGTCTGACCGAGATCAGTATGATTGTAATCAATATTAAAATGCTCGAATTATTTTGCATTTAAGTTATTTCTACGATTGTGATTTCATGAGAAAACTAACTGTTATTTTCTACTGTTTTGTATTGTATTTTTTACCCGACTACGGCAAAGCCAAAGGAGGGTTATGATTTTGACAGGCTATGTATGTATGTATGTATGTATGTATGTATGTTCATCTGTTCCCTCGTAACTTCTAAACCACTAATCAGAATTCGACAAATGACATATCATTAGAAGCGTCTTAATTGTCCGCTGGTTATAGGCTATATAGATTTTCACCAAATTCAATGTGGCGCCCTCTAGCGGACAAAATATACAGAGTAAAAAAATAAAGTTAAGCTAGATATGCCGTGTTTGGTATCATTTTAAAGCGCTTCACTTGTACATTTCGAATATATATATATTACTAGCATTTGCTTGTGACTTTACCTGTATTCATGGGGTACTTTTATACTTTTAACAGCGTCGTTTTTTGTCGTAGTTGGGTTTTAGTTTTTTTACTTTATCTTGTTTAATAACAGATTTTAATTTCAAACGTCCACTTTATGTTATTACAAGGCAACGTATACATAATTAGATAGGTACTTGTATTTACACACACGTTGAATGATAATGAATCTTTGGTATTCATAAAAACTTCGATAATTCGGTCAAAATTATAATTACCATTAAATAAATATAACATAAGGTAACATAGGATGGAATTGTATGCCTCTACCATAGTGGAAACATATTTCCACTGCTATTTTTGGTTAGTTTTAGTTAGATATGTAGGTACACCTACACTGGCACTTTGAAAAAAACATAAATAACCAAAGGATCACTAACCCTAAAATTAGACGAAAAATCCAAATCTATGACTTTTTCAACATTTTGTGCTTACTTTATCGTTCGTATTTTGTTAGATCTTATGGATTTGTCACATTTACCGGATTGGTAAGTAATAAAATATAAATGTTGAAGGCCTAATGAAAATTTCACCTACCTAGTGAACTGTTTTAATTAGGTGTGAATGATGTAATATCTGATAGATGACTATTATATCATCTATTTTCACTTTACTCATTTTAGATTGCTCTAATTAGGAATTCCTGAAATGTTTTTCTTTTATTAAAAGTTCGTTGCTACGCTTTTTGGAATAAGCCTGTTTCTAATGATAAGAATTATGGGTGTACAAGTTATTATCGATTTTTCGGTGTTTTTCGAACTCCAAAGAACAACAGCGTTAATCAAAATTGCCTTTTAAAAAATCTACTTCTTTTACTCATTTATTATTTAAATATTTATTATTAAAACTTATTTTAATAACAACTGTGATAAGACTTATTTGGTAAGTCTTTATTCTTTATTATACAGAGAGTCATTATTTTCAGAGCTTCGGATCTAAAAGAAAAATACCAGAACCTTAAAAATTTGGTACTCTGTTGTCCGTATCAAGCCGCCGGTGTCGTCATAAATTTCATCAATATGGGTAAAGGCACAAGAATAATTTCCTGTTAGTCATAATAAGACTATATTGCTACATTAAAATTAAAATCTATTTAAATTTATTAAAATTAAGAAAAAGTTTTTCGAAGAAACCTCGTGCGCGTATTTTAAGTATCGATACAATTCAATAAGTCCTTATAATTGGAACTAAAAATAGTGGCGCGCGCTAAATACAGATGTTGGACTCGTGCGATACTTGTGCCACCCCACTAAAACACTATTGTCGTAAAAAACCCAACCCAGATTGTTTACTTCACTTTTTACCTTTTTTAAACTTCTGTTCACCTTTTTTGGGGTATTTTCGTAACTTCGATGAATGCAAGTCTCATTGAAGCGTACGTCTATTGTGATCTGACGACGCCACGTATTCATATTGTTTAGTTAACTATTAGATCTAAATCCGCGTATATGACGTTCCCTAATTTATATTTATTACATTTTAATTTATTTGTTGCCGTGTTTACACGAAATAGATACTTTTTTTAATAAAAAACGAAAGCTCACAGAATTAGTTGCTGTTTTATTTGATTGATAAAGGGATTAAAATAAACGACTATTTTAAATGAAGTTTTTATTTAAAATGAAGTTTTTATTTAAAATTAAGTTACAATAGAAAAGGGGTGATGGTAATTTTTTTTTTGTTGAAAAAGAATTTTCATACTGAAAAAATAATACAGAGAAAGAAGATAATACGACAAATGTGTCTCAATTCAAAACTATAATAAATAATACAAGTACAAATGTGCAAAGTTTTAGTGACCTTCGTAAAAAATGAATTTAAAAATAAAATAATTTAGTATCTAAATATAAAAAGCCGAATCCATTCATACTGCATACATCTTTTAAGCTTATTCAGATAAATGCATTTAAATAGTGAAATTGTCTAGAAGCAGGATATAATTTAAGAACTATTAACAGAGGCGAGATACTCGTTGTGTTTCTTTTCTTGAGCTTGTTGCAGTTTCTGTAGTTTCTTGACCAAGCCTTTGCTAAGCTCTTTTCCTTCGTGGTCGTGTGTCGGAAGCCCCTGCAACGTGAAATAATTATATAATTTTACCTTTATAATTAATATAGACATATATCTTAAATCATCATATTTTACTCAGTTAACAATTCTTTATATATATATGAATAAAATTTATATATTTGAAATATTAAAAAATAATTTAAATATGAGTTTAGATACATATTTTCAAGGCCTTATTATTTATTTTAATTTTTATAGTGTGCATAGAATACATTCACATATTATCGGGTGCGTACCTGAACCTGAAATGATTGGCATTTTCCAAATGTACTAGTTTCCAAATGTATCTATATATTATATTGGCACGGTGCTACGGGTCGGGACACACTTATAAATTCGTTGAAATATTAACCCTTAAGTAACCCTTTTTGGCGGCAAGAACATAACAAGTGCTACAGGATGCGATAAATAACACTTGTGATTTGTTAAAGTATTGTTATCCACATCGACGCTGTTGACGGGTTGACAGGACGAGGTTGATAAAACGCAGTTGTAGCTTGTTAAAATATTGTTACCCCTACTTATTTAACAAAAACTGCTTGTGTACTATTACTTTCTGTATAAATCCGACCGATACCTAGCTTGCTTGCTCGGGACTTGCGTTCAGATCGTCGAATAGTACGGACGTCTCGCAATAAAAGAAATAATCAATAAGGTTTCATTCAACATGGCTATGAAGTTATTCACGTAATTCTTTCTGAGAGTAGAGAATGATCCTCAGCGAGCACTATGATTGAAACGAGCAAATGATGCCTTTCAAAGAAGTAACCGTTTAATAATAGTTTGAAATGTAGAAGTCCTATATGGATAGTTTAAGTCTCAAACAAGCGTTATCCAGAACTTTTGAATATAAGACACCTCTATAAAACATTATCGAACAAATATACTGTACGAGCTACATCGTACATTTTAGTTTAGTACCTATGCATATGACATGTTCATTAGTTATATGTTAGTATCAATACAGCGTTTGACAAACGCAGTCGCCTTTGATTGCACCTCGGGTACTTCTGAGTCCTGACATATCGCGTATTGACATATCTGCTCGGATCCTGATATATACTTAAACTTAGATATTATCATACCTTATCATCGAACTGCGAATATTTGTCAGACTCTCGTTTGAACATCTCTCCGGGTGGTATTTTCTTTTGTTCTTCTTTAGCTTTCTGCACTTTTAATAGTTCTTCTTTCTTCTTTTGTTTCT
>JADANM010005989.1:5701805-5715607 GCA_026213755.1 Eurema hecabe | reverse complement strand
TCTTCCTTGCTAACTAGCTTCACAACAGTGCGATCTGATCAAATATGAAAAAAAAAACAAATTTAGGATAATAATCTCTTTTGCGAATTAGAGCTACGTTAGAGAAAACAGGATTGTTTTGTAACACTATAAACATATACCTTATGCATCGCATTAAAATATAAGGATTTATTAGGCGTAAATCCTTTATTCCTAACTTATAAATAAGTTTAACCATCCGGACATCTGTCCGGATTGTCCGAATCAATCATTTTAGATGTGCCATTTTCATGTCAGTCAATCTAACCATAATCATAATCATCTTTTTGTCATTTTCTTTCTTATTTTCTCAATTTCGACTCGAAAACTTTATCAAGGAGGAGGTTATTATTTAGCATCAGTTGCACTGCACGATATAAATCATATAAATCAGTATCATAGTAGTAATAACATCTAGAACGGCAATAGTATAGCCAAAATGGAGCCATTTAAAAGTAGACAATTTCGTCTACTTTCATAGATTGTCGCCAGAGTGAATCTCATCAAAATTCGTATGTTTTACTTAAGATTTCAATTTGCTCACATTAAGATAAATTTGTTATAGCAACATTATCGGTGAGCTTGTGTGCGTACCTTATAGCTTAAGGTATAAGAACATGATTTTTCACTCACATATAAACAGTATTGGCTTCACTTACCGCAACCCGGAGCGATTATAAAGGGACTATCTGTCTATGCGGTGTACGTCCGATATAAATGGTCTCACCGGGCTTGTCCTCGAGGCGCACGCCGAGCGCGGGCAGGTGCGTGTCGCGCAGCGCGTCGCACAGCGCCAGCACGGGCGCGCACGCCGACGCACGCGCCGCGTCGCGCACTCCGCACCGGAACGAGCTCAGCGCCTCCAGGTACGGCATCACTGCTTCCTCCAGCTAACGTTAAAATAGCATGTTTCAACCTTTAAACTCAACATTTTCCTATGCTAAGCCAGTAACATGTAATTAATTGGACAAGCGCGAGTCATAATATTAATATTAAATTTTGCATTGATACCAGTTATCGAACTTGATTTGCTAGATAATTTAATTTTATATTTAATGTTTAGTTTTTAAATTTTCTATTCGGAAAAAATATATGAAATGGTAAAATGCTACGTACATACGTTTGTCCGTGAACGTAAATAACATACAGGACTTTAAAGTCCAATAAGAAAATGTACCCCCATGCACAGCTGGATGTTAAAGTTTAACACTAGATTGGGACTTCGGGAGCCTATGGGTTCATAGGCTTGTATGTATTTAATCTTACTCAAATAAAGAAGTATCGTTATCATTATATTATTATTATGCTTGTATTTTTGTACCATAATGTATATTTTGTAACAGTATCAGGAAGGCTAGCATAGTTGATTACTTACACAAACGTTATTGGCGTCGCCTACAGGGAATCCTATAAGTCCTCTAGGGCCCTCAATAGCACCAAATATGTGTAGAATGTCAGTGACGTATCGCGCCGCTGCGGCCAACAGCGGCGAGTTCCTGGGCGTGGTCTGCCGCAAGTACACGTGCACTGCTCCCACTAGCTCTCTGAGAGCGTCCAGCGCGCTTCGAGTGTCGATGTTGTCTAGAAACAAATTATAGGAGTGATCTTTAACACTTAATACGTAAAAAGAGCGCATAAAGTATGTGGATTACTAGACACTAAAGGTAGATTTGTAAATTTGCATAAGCCCTCTAGTAAGAAAGTAAGTAAATGAGTAGTAAGTTTGAGTGAAATTGTATTTTTTCCTAATATTTTTTTTTCGTGGCATACTAAAAACTCCGGGGAGAAAGCACGTTTAAATGTCAAAATCAAATCGACTAAAACCTGATGGTGTTCCACTGTCTTTCACGTCGGAGTAACGAAGTTACTCCTACACATTCCTAACAATAGACGATAGATTATAAAACCTGACATACTCTATGTATGCCCAATAATTGTATTTTGTAAGCAAAGACATAACCTAACCAAAACACAACCATGTTTAAAGATCATTAAATAAATAAAAAAAATACATACCACAAAGAGCCGCATGAACCTGCTCCTTGACATCGGACAATTTCTTGGAGAGCTGTTGTTCCTCAACAGTCCATTCGCCTCCACAACCTTCTTCGTACCCACTGCGTAACGCATCTTTGACTGTTAGGAAAAATTCCTGCAATACATGACTCATGTCAATCAACTATGCTATTATTTTACATCACCCAAAAAAGCATATTTAATTGACTGCAATTTCTGAGAGTTTTAAACAATTGTGTCAATTGTGTTTTGAAAATTTGAGAGCGATTTTAAAAGATCAAATTTCACTATAATCAATGCTATCGTTTGTAGATGATAACGCTAAACTTGATATGAAAAATACCGAATTTGAATAGTTACATGCAATTAAAAGAATGCTTATCTATAAGACAAACTATCAAAATATTGAAAATACTCACATTAAATAATTTTTCTGTCTGTGTAGCCATTTCCATTGTATTTTCCGAATAATCTAAGGTATCTTTCCAGCCATGTAACAGAAAGGCAATTCTCAATTGTCTTGATGTATACCTTTTTAAAGCATCTGCTATAGTGATGAAATTTTTTAATGACTTGGACATTTTGCAACCAGCTATAGTCAAATGTCCAGTATGGAGGAAGTAATTTACCCAACCGGGTTTGTCATAATAAGCCTGTTAAACAAAATTTTAATCAAAAGTATTGACTTGGTATAAAAATAGTTACTGTGTATATACACTGTCTTATATAAGACACTAGAAATTAAAAAAATGATGAGATTGTACTACATATAGTTGATAAAAATCGAAACAATAAACAAAAAAGATCCCTTGTATTTATAATTCTTTAACTTTCTTTTTAAAAACTTTAATAGATGGTTTTTTTTAATCTAACTCTATTATTTAAATACTAATATGAATTATGAATATGATTAATAATTGGACAAAGTCTCACCTCACTTTGAGCCAACTCATTATCATGATGCGGGAACTTCAAATCTACTCCACCAGTATGTATATCTAAGTTAGAGCCGCACACATCACCGGCCATTGCTGAACATTCAATATGCCAACCTGGCCGTCCTGCTCCCCATGGAGAGTCCCATGAAGGTTCACCTGCTTTACTCTTTTTCCAAAGAGCAAAGTCATTGGCAGATTTCTTTTCAGCACCCTCATCAATCAAATCACCTGCAAAAAGTAAAAATGCATTTTAATGATATCTATGATCATGTTAAGCACCTATGTTTAAGTTTATCAATTGCTTTTCAAATAAATATTTAATATATTACCTTCTCCCTCCCTCAAGGATTTTGTATCACCATAAGCTTCAGGCACCAGGCGAGCATAATGATGCTTGTCTTTACTGTCAAATTCACTCACATTAAAATAGACAGAACCATTTGATTCATAAGCTAGTCCATTTTCTATTATTTTCTGAATAAATGCAATAATTTGTGGAACATATTCACTAACTCTCGTCAAAACATCTGGAGGTAATACCTGGAATTTTCTATAATTAATTACATAAGAATAACTTTATGGAACTTTTTAAAATTTTAACAGTCATAAAATGTATCAAAGGAGAAATTCTACACTGCCTACAAATGAGTATGTCAATACAATTGTTACAAATTTCCATAGCAAATTTAGATTGAATTATTATTTTTTTATTAAGTTTGACTGAAAAATATATTAAAAAAGAATTATTAAGCAATAATATATGTATTTTGATAATGTATAAAGCAAATATATGTAAGGATGTATGTACGTCCATTGCTATATCATGCAAAAAGTTCTGAATGTAATTGGAGTTTGGCACATAGGATGCTTTTTATCCCAGTAGCAAAAACTTTATGGTAAAACACATAATCTGGCTTGTAAAGAAATATATTAATACACTTACATTTAATGCTTTCATATCTTTATGAAATTCATCTTCCCAATATCTGGATAACTTAGTAAAAACTGCATTGTCTACCACACTAGCTCCATATTTGCTGTCTAACCATTCCGATAAAGGATCTTTGGCTGACCGTAACATATCCTCCTTTGCTAAATTTATCTTATCTCCATCATTTAATTCCACAGCTAATTTTAATTCCTTTACCGCTCTTGCAACACTAAAATACACAATATATTTTATTATTGTTTTATAAAACAAAATAACACAATGGTGCATTCTGAGTTAAAAGAATTCAACCAACTTATCCAGAAGTTTTTGTAATGAATTTTTCTTATCTACATCTTGGGTATTTTTCACCACTTCTTCATAATAATCTACAACATTTGTGGCATCATCCACAATACTATTAAGGCTTTTATTTTCACTGATATATTTTTCATATAAATAATTTTGTCTTCCCCTTTTGATAATTTTATCATCAATATCTGTAATATTCATTACAAACAAAATATCATATCCAAAGTAGTTTGACAGCACACGCCTTAGAATATCAAACGAAATATATGATCTGAAATGTAAAAATGTATATTTATTTATTTATTTAGATACACTGAGAAGCTTACACAATAGATATATACAGGTAAATATGTATATTATTAGTACTAGATATTTTCTACAGAAAGACAGATTAAGATTATATTTTATTGGTATTAGTCAAATTACCTTGCGTGCCCCATGTGCGATGCGTCATAAACTGTAGGTCCACAGCTGTACCAATTAACTCTATTGCCATTGGAACTTACGAATTCCTCCTTCTGACGTGTAAGACTATTATAAATTTTTAAAGTTGGTCGTGTTCCTTGCCTGGCTGGCGGACTCCAACTAGGTTGAGTTCTTTTAGACATTTTTATTAAAAACCTTATAGCTAAACTTGATCAGAATACGTAGCCACTGTAGTCTGTAACCTAAAAATAATACAACACATTTAAATACACACCATATGTCACAAAATATTACCGAAGAACTACACTTATTTGAAAATATATATAAGATACTAAGAGATTACTGAAAGCGAACTTAGTTTAACAGTTTTTCCTTACATTTAAAAGTTTTAAATAGGATAAACCCAAGTTATTCATCCGGTGTATCAACTTCGTTTGACTTTTGACACGTGTGACACGCAAAGTTGATTGTTATATGTCAAATCAGCTGATGTGTGTCACAATTCATGACAGCACCGTCTTAAAAATATGTTCTATACTGGTTCATTTTAGATAAAATTAAAAATGGTTTTAAATTCTTTACTTAACTACTTCATAAATTTAATCAAAGCATGCCTTTAAATAAAAGTCAGTAAATAGTCATTTCAATAGTTAACTAACACATAGATAAAACATTATGATATTTCACGTTTTATTAACTGTATGTAGGTACTTGTAACTTGTCAAGGAATTATTTTGTTTCTTTATATGTGTGAATAAGTGTGAATAATACTAAACATGTGTGTATAGATTTGAACATAAATACAAACGCGTTTGTACTTTACTGAACTACTTTGTACATAGTACATTTACTCCATTAGTGTGTCTTCTAATAAATTGAACTTAATTCATAACTATTTTATATCTAAAATGGCGCTCTGTGCTTGCAAATGCTTAAATGTAATATTACAAAGTGATAAAATTGAAGAAATCACTGATATCGAAAGACTAGAGTTATCACCGACGGAACAAAGAGACATTTTTTTCAGTGAGGTAAAATCGGTAAACATTATTCAACCTTGACTTTTTAAGGCAATAAACGTTATATTAATCATATTATTGTGTATTTGCTCATCTAAATGTGTGAATATTAGCAAATATATTATAATGTTATGTGGTCGCCGATCATCTAATTTAATACGAAACGAATGGAAGCGAGAAACAAAACATGTACATAAATTTAATTACAACAAAGGTTATTTTGGTAACTCGCTTGTTATTTTGTATAACTAAATATTGTTTTCTATATTTAGCCCGGTATGTTTGTGGGCAATCTATTCTAAAATGAATCAATATTATCATTTGCAATATAATAAAAATTGCTGAGTAGACAGTATTTATCTCTTAGTTCTATATGTAACTCGCAAATCATCTATGAATATGTAATGCAATATTGAACATAACATATTAACAGCTATAGCAGGATTGTGTAGTGTAACAGAGCCATCTTATCAGTAGAAGTCATTTTATCATAGGAAATATTATCACAGTCCTTTGAAAAGATACCTTTGAAATTTAAAGAAACATAACTATGTCAATAACTATATATATTACAAGATTCCCAAATTCATTTCAAGATGTATTTATTTTTTACTGATGTTACTATACTTAGATTAATTCTATGATCCATAAAAAATACATAGTGTAAAAATATAAATACAGATCTGCATTTTAAAAGTCTCACAGCTATTTTATTCCATTAAACTAGTAAAACTTGTTAAGTTGTTTTTGTGATATATTTTTAGAAATGTATATCATGTCCACTAAGTACATTGAGGAATACTGTTGTACAACCGGTATTAGTTGGAGACCGGATTGTTGGACGTTGGACGGTTCAATTTTGCTTAGCCTGTGGACTTGCCTTGTTTGCAAAACTACAAGATAAAGATATAGCAGTTTTACATAAATCTTTACAGGTATGGTATATTGTAAAAATGTGAATACAAAGGACTCAAACACAATTGTGCCGGTTGTTGTATTATAATTGACCAACTTTTTAACTATTACAGACTACTCAAGACCAAATTCTTAATCTAAAAAAATCAACAAATTTTTCTCCAATTTTCAATTTGCTTATGCCTGATTCATCAAATGATTTTGAAATGAAGGAAAACATAGATACCAACAATCATATGTTTTCACTTCACAATAATGTACCGTCTGTGGCAATAATGGGATTAAAGAAGCAGCTTAATCAAAGCCTACAGTCACAGTTGGAAGCTATTGAAGAATCTATAAGGCAATACAAGGAAGCTAAATATGCTGAGTATGAAGCGTACAGAGAAAGGGCACAAAGAGAGCATAAAGTTTTATCTAGGTTTGTCTTTGTTTTTTCTTGAAAAATCTATCTGATATCAAACAGTCTTTTTTGACATGATATTGTTATCCTAATTGACTACAATTTGTTTATTAGTGACTAATACATAAAATTTGTTCTTAGAAACATATAAGAACATTGTACTCCTAAAAGTATTTTTTTTGACAGTTTGATATTATATAATATTTAAATATGTTTGTCTTGTCTATTATTGCAGTTTAATAAGCAAAACGAGGAATAATACAGAGAGTGAAGGTTGGTTAAACAACAATACTGTTGACAATGGTCCTCCATCACCTCTTGCTCCACCTCTACAAAGGAGGCGGTTGTCTTCCCTTAAAGATGCTAAGAGATTTACTCCGAATGTTGTGAAGGTATTTCTGTTTATTATTATATTACACCTGCATGTTATATATTAGTTCTAACTTACAATTTTACCTGCTTATATAAATCCATGTTGCTTGGAGATTCAGTGTAACATTACCAGTTGCAACCTCAAAATTTATACTTAAGCATTGAAAAATATGTTATGATTGTGTAAACATTGTTAACAACGTATTAGTATGGATATCCCTGCTTATGTTACAATTAAATTATTAAAGATGAGTTTATTTATAGCCAAGTGCACATATTCCTCATGAAGAGGACTCCTTGGACGCTGAAGATATATTCGACATAGAGGGCATGGACTCACGCAACATGGCCTCTGACTTTGACGATTATGACTCCGATCGTATGTATATTGTTTAATAATCGTATTATGTAATTATAGTTCAAATTTGACCAGTTTCAGAGTATAGAGGTTAATGAAAAATGATGTAACAAATGCTTACTATCAATTTTTTATATTGATTTTAAATAATTATATTCTAACTTCTTTTAAATATTCGAATGTATTACTGACCTCGTCTTAAAAATAACTTACAATACTCCTACTTCCGTCATGGGTGCGTTAATTTTTTTTATTCATGCACAATTTTTAGTCGTATCGTGATCTGTGGCCGTGTTTATTTTACCAAGCTGTACATATTATTATTTGTGAATACATATTTTTATTTTAAAATTTAACCCTTAGCCACCTATTTCTGTCCTGTAACACGTAGGTACGTGCGGTCACAGAGACCGCTAATAAATTATAATTATTTTTAAGCGATTATTTTGTGTTCTATGATAAGAAATTAAAGTTCGGTTAAATGAAATGCATGTCTATGCAATCACAAATTAGCAAAAGTAATATAAAACTTATATAAAAAATGAATGGCACCAAAAATAACTACTACACTAAGAAAATGAGATCTTTATTCTAAAATACTTAAATTTTTCACTTCTTTTGTTATTTGTAATCATTTGAATAAACAAAAAATAAAATGTAATAAAAATGAAACAAAACATAAAAAGTAAACAAGAAAAAAACAAATTTTAAAACATATTTTACGAAGTTTTTTGGCATCAGAAGTGTTTGGTAAATCCTGCCTGTGCAAAATAAGATTTCTTTCTGGAGCAATCTTAAAATATTTTTGTATTTTTTACTTATTTTGATTCTAAAACATACTTTTAGTATAATAATAAATAATTAGGACAAAAGAAATTAAATCATGAAGGCACACAACCACCTACGTGCGGTCACGGAGACCGTTGGCGAATTTATTTTACCTACCCAGTACCCTGGCGTAACGTACGTAAACGCGCGCACACGTAATACACTCACCGAGTGCTAGCGCGACTTTGATTGGTGCGTAGAAAAGGTACACGAACGCGCTTTGACGCACGCCACTCACATGCGGAAATTTTTTTAATTTGAAAAATCGTTGCGATCTCTGAGACCGCCGGTAGGTGGTTAAGTGTTAATTAGATCAATATTACCTATATTATATAATATAACACTCGAGAGCGGAGTACAGTAAGTTGCCAAGGTCATAATCATGTTCAAGAATTTTATTATGCTAATTTATTATTTAGAAATAAAATTAATTTAACTATATCCTACTCGACAGCGGAAGACAGTCACGACGAAGGCATCCACATCGCGCGCCCGCGCGGCGGCGCCGACGTGGCGCGCTCGCTGCCCGTCACCGTGCCCAACTTCCCCGACCAGCCGCGGCACACCGACGTCGATGATTACGTATGTCACTGTAATATACGAGGAACTCCGTCGGAGGTCGATGTTTGGCTGTGGTATTAGAGCACGTGTTGCTGAATACCACGACCAAATATTGACCCTCAAACTTATTTTATCTACACACAGTTTAGGACGTTTGCTAAATTATGGTAATGCAGCACTGCCATTTCATAAAGAAGAACAACTAAGTCTGTCTGTTTTTAAGCGCTAGACATGATTGTGACCCGTTTGTACGTAAACCATAATTTTTAAATAATTAGGAATAAAGCGGGATTTCATAAAAACATACTTAACTCATTAGTTACTTAAGTATTATACGTACAAACCAACGACCAGAATATATTATATAATAAAACAAAATTCTCTGCTGCATAAAAATTTATATATTTTTTATATAATTTGTTATACCAGGAGCAGACCCAAGACATAGCAGCCAGCATCAAGGCGCTGGCGCGCTCGGTGCACGGCGACGTGTTCGAGCTGCCGCGCCCGCGCTTCTCCACGCAGATCTAGCGCGCCGGCCGCACTGCCTGCCCTCACCTTACATGCTACGACCTTATGTCGTCTCTGTGTACTGTGACCTAAATATAACCGCGGACACAATAGATATGGTGAAGCTCAAACCACGCTCAAAAGTTAATTATTAGTGAAGAGGAGACGCCGGCAGTACAAAGTGATAAGACTTCAAAATGATCTCAAATAGACGGAGTGTTAGCTATACGAATTTCATGACGAGCGCCGCGATTGTATTTGTGTCACACTTAGCGTAAGGACCTGCTCCTACATCAAAGTCAATATCGTGTTGTGTGTATCGTAGTATAACTGTGTGCTTGAGTTGTGGTATACATTGGTGCTTTCGATATGTGATCTGTGACCCTAACCCACACAATATAATGTTAAGCTTGCCATGTGTATTTCATACATGTCTCTGTCCAATAGATTGCGAAACGGTCTCCAGAGATCTTTATAAAGGATGGCTTTTAAAACCTTTGGCACAAAACACTAACACTTAAATATTATTTCGCAGTCTAATGAAGAGTGTATATGAATTTAGAGGTAAATGACGAGTGATGCGACAATAGTTATATCGATTTGCACATATATTACGCCATGTAGTAAGTCATATTTCAACAATTGGTTAGTTAAGTTTTATAATCATTTTTATGTAAATAAAATTGTTTTTTTTTTAATAAATTTTGACTTAATATAGAGTTTTATACTTGAAAATAAATAAGACTTGAAAAACCTAAGGGCATGCACTAAAAGAAGTATATTATATAAGCAAGAGGCTATGAAATGTTGTTATTGTCAGATATATTTACTCAAACTACCAAAAAGATTTGTTACAACCTGCATAAGAGTTCTGTGTTATAGTGGAAGTGTAGTTGATACAAAATTAAACTGCATTTTTAGCTTTTATATGTTAGGTTTATACAACATTCTTGACTTGAAATATAACTGGCAACTTTATAAGCGTGTAATCAATGCATATTATTAAGGAAAAATCATTTTTATTATAAAAATAAATATGTATTATCAAATGTACAATTATTAGTAGGCTTAAATCAGATTAAGTTGATATGGGCAGCATAATATTTTAAGTCAATATAAAAGTAATGTGATTTAATTTTGTAGCATCCTTGATGGTGTCGACATAACATTTATCTAGACATTACCACATGGTAATGTATGTTAACTAACATCTAAGTCATATCTCTGTTAACGATCCCTTCAGAGTTTTCTATTAGTTATATCGTCGTGTTATACTAATGTTAAGACGAAATTGTACAAAAACGTTAATTACTTTCATTTACTAGTCTTTTAGGGTCACTAAAATCATTGAAATTTGTATTCATGTTTGCAAATCATTTAAATCATTACATTGTATGATAGGACCCCTCTCTGCATTATGATGCAGGATTGTGTAAAATTAAAATTAATATTATACCTAATATTTTTATATCCACTATTTTGAATGGTATTCGAACAGCTGGACCTGGAAGGAGTGGGCTAGACGAGATGATGTACTTTAAGTGTAAGAATTTTATTTCTTTGATACAAAGATATAGTTTTAGATTTGTTATTCTTAGTCAAAAAGTCAACGGATATCAGTGTCTTCCAATAGCACTGTTTTTTATATGTTTTACTTGTGTTTCTACTCTTGTGATGTCGAATTCAGTCAGTTGTTTACATTTACTTTATTGTTTTTTTCTCTGGTGTGACGACAATGCGAAGGAAGTTGATTGTATTGAATATTAGTGATTTACGTAATAAAGAAGAGAAATAAAATTATTGTTGTTATTTTTGTTTATGGGCTGCTCTTTAGTATGTTCCTTTTATTAACTGGTACTCTTTGCTGGTAAAAGCCACTTGACTTATTTCATTTAAAAAGAAACATTTAATTCCAACGACACTAAACCTTGACTTCACATTGCGATTAAATCTTATGCACACAAACTTATAAATAAATATGGAGGTATGTATAAAAAAAATTAATTCGCAATTAAGTAAGAAAATGAGTCGTAAGTATTTTTAATTATTAATAATTTTTTTGAGTGGCAGTTTTATCTTGTGCCTCATTATTGTGTTGTTTCGCCCGGTTTCCATGGTTACCGCGTCACAACAAAGCTGCTCGGTTTTAAAAGACGAAGAACAATTAAACAATGCTGGGATTGAGACATAATATATCCAGAAGTATGGAGAAGCCCCGTACAGCACTGATTATTGATGACGAAGACGATTTGTATACGGGTTTTAACGAAGTGTCTCCTGCTTTGGATGCCAGGGGCATACAGGAGGACACTGCTTTGCAGCAAACTCTTCGGACAGCTGGAATCGGGAGACAAGGACCTAGCAGAATGGGAACAGGGGTAGGTAACCAAATATAAGAATAATTAAACACTATATTTTGCTTTAGTCCTAAAATGCACTTTAAAAGAAAATGTCAAACCAAAAATCGTTTTTAGATATAAAAACTTTGCTGAAATTAATTTCAGATGTTTCGCACGGGTACGGTTAACATACGCGGCGGGTCGCGAGCGGGCACGGCTAGCACGCGACCCGTGACCGCGCATAGAGCGGCCGGGTACACTTCTGCTGCCAGAGATAATAGTGCTAAAGAAGAAAAGAGAGAAGACACGTAAGTTATACTGTACTGGTGTTTTGAATATGGATTTGGAAGTTACTTGAAGGAATCTGTGTAAGCATTCATAACGCAACAGAATCTTTACTAAGAAATTTATTATGGCAAATCGTTTGCTTACTATCAGGTGAAATGATAAACAAATTCTACTGAATCTTATGATGGACAAATACTGAATCTAAAAGTGGAACAAGTTAACGTTTATCACAAAGATTAAAATTTTAAAACCAAATGTTTTCAGGATTGAAGACAAAGTTAAACAATTGGAGGCCAAAATAATGGTGCTCGTAGAAGAGTCGTGTATGTTAAGCGCACGGACAACTGACGACGAAACTAATTCCAATAAGAGGGAACAAGATCTATCGCTGGTAAATACTTTATACGTTTACTTTAATATATTTTGATTCTATGTATTGAGATTTTTTTATGTTTACAGGCTTTGGCAAAAGCGCAGGAAGCATCGACACTCGAAAGACAGCTCATCCGAATGCAGGAACAAGCTAATTTAGGAGATTCACACAATCTTGACCTTACTTTTTGTGTAAGTTTAATTAATAAAGAACAAATTGTTTAAACAAACGCCGTGTGTAACGTGTGTACACGATAGTAGAAATTAATCGTTTATTCTTTCAGGTTCTTTGTAATTTAGCGGACCAATATGCCCTTAATGAAATGTATACAGAAGCATTAAACACGTATCAGTTACTTACTAGGAATAAGTTGTTCCCTCACGCTAATAGACTAAAGGTATTTATGATTGATTTACAATTTAAATATTTCTAATTTATTTTATCAAGTATATGCTGACTTAACTGAACTCTAAAAAACCTTTTAAATTTTGCTGGCTTTTGGTTAGTCTACGCTTACCCCTAAAGCGTCTAAAACAAATTCAAAATAGATGAATTCATGTTGTCCAATTATAACTAATAAAATTATGTAAGATCCTTGGGTTGTATTCTGCCATAAGTAGAAATTGACACAAGCTTTTCACAGTACATATGTATTAGAATAAAGGTATATTGTGTACTTATACGATAATGTTGGGCAAAAATTTACACATTTAAGATAATTTTTTTAGGTTAATATGGGAAACATATATTTTAAAATGGGTGAGCATCCGAAAGCACTGAAACTTTACAGAATGGCACTCGACCAAACCCCAACTGCTGAAAAAGACCTAAGGTAAAATTATTACAGTCTATGTACAAGTCCTATATAAACCGCTTGCTTCAGTGGTAACATAACTGCATTTTGGGTCAAGGGTTTGATTCCCACACTGCAAATATATATTTGTTATTTACATATGTATCTTTTTGAGATCTGGGTTTTGCTGTATATTCAATTAGATTCCTATGTACTTAATGTTGTGTAATTTATCCGTTATCTATGCATGCATGCTTAGCATGGAACTAGATGGCGCTGTGTTAAATTTAGCATCATTTAGTTTTACTTTAATTATTACAATATAGATATATAATTTTTTGTATAGTAAAAATATGTAATCCTAATAATGTATCCTTTTAGAATGAAAGTGATGCACAATATAGG
>JADANM010005989.1:5671074-5699400 GCA_026213755.1 Eurema hecabe | reverse complement strand
GCCGCCTGACCACTGGTATCACTAATCTTTTATCTACACTAATATAATAAAGAGGAAATATTTGTATTCTTGTATGTAACGAATAAACTCAAAAAGTACAGGATCAATTTTAATAATATTTTTTTCATTAAAGAGCTACATTATCACTGAGTAACATAGGCTAAATTATTTAGTACTATGTCTACCCGTGCCCGGACAGGTTGCTAGTTAGGTATATAAAAATTAATCGCAAAATGTGTTGGTAAGTACGTAACTCGATAACAGCAGAACCGATTTGCATAGTTTTAAGAATATTCCTTGCAGTACGATGCTGGTTTTTACGCAAAAAATGGTAGTGTCTGTAACTTTATGCCTGATATAAGGTAACGGGTAAGATAGATACACCGTGAATGAAGTCGCGACGGGCCAGCTAGTAAGTAAATTAATAACTATGTTGTTTAATCATTTGCCACTGGTTGTCACCAATATGGTTCATTGCCAATAAAGCCATTACGGGTATTTTATAACTTTACCATCGTAGACTATACGATAATCAAGCATTTGCAGAACTAGCTGACCCGGGCCCACTTCGTTGGGCATAATGTTAACAATCGATTTTTTATATAGCCTATGATACTAAGCAATAATGTGGCTCTCTATTGGTGAAAGAATTTTTAAAATCAATTTAGTAGATCCCAAGATTAACCTAACTAACACACAAACATTACTTATTTATAATATTATTCATTCTTAGCTAATAAAATAAGATTGTCATGCCATTGTCCAATTTCTCCCATTCTGTTTTTTTTGGTATCTTTATCAAAGCAGGATAATTTTAAAATGCAATCTAGATTATAAAAAGTAAGTGCAATGTAAGCGGTTATCGTGTGTCGTGCGTGACGCGCAGGTACAGCATGATAGGCGGGTGGGACGCGGGCGTGTCGTGCGCGCTGGGGGCGCTGCACGCGCGCGCCGGCGACGCGCTCGCCGCCAAGCACCACTACCAGGACGTGAGTACACCCCATACATCAACAAGTATAAGTAGCGTCACGAAACTTTAGCGCTGAACGAAACCTGCGCAGAAGCAAAAATAAGGTATCAAGGGGACGGCACGGCACGTGGGATCGTCGGGTGCGCGAGCGTTGATTGGTTCCCCAGTCGAGTTGTCTTTCTCGCACCAATGCGTCAATTACGAGCGCGGTTCTACCGATGCGCAGCTTTTCTCGTCCAGCGCTAAACATTCGTGACGCGACCTATTCAGGGGCGTTCCCGGGGGTGAGGAGAGACAGGTTTCCACATGGAATCTCGCGATGCATTAACTAGACTTAACTAACCAATGTAACGAATTATGCTGTTTTAATTAATTTGCTTTTTATCCTACAAACTTACTATATACAAAATATATGTAGGTGTATTTGTGTAATGTGCATGATAAAACAGTAGCAAACGAGATACAAAATCCAACTACCCGAAATGGGTACATACTAGTTGTCGTGACTGTCAGCAATGACGGTATAAAAACCATTAGGTACACTAACAAACTTTCGCTTTCATAGTTCATTATTTATATTTGATGAACGATAGGATATGTATTTTATTCGAAGATGCATGTATGGGCGTTTTTCTTTTCACGCAACCTACTAATAACTAAATAGACACAAATAAAAATCCACAGAATTATACATATAGCCTGTAACTTTAAAGAATCAATTGTGATATAGGGGATAAATATGCAAGTTTTTACAAATAATAATTGCATGCATTAAGAACCGATTGTAATCTCTTACTTTTCACGTGGGCATGCTCACGCGTCGGCTACAGATATAATCTGCTAATAGATTTGCCAATATAATTATAATTAATCAATGCGATAAAGTTATCGATCATTATATGGGAATTCATTCTTTTGAATAAAAAAATAATACGATTAAAGTATGTGTCAGATTGTGTTTGTTTTTACTTAACTGAATGCATAATGGGAAGTTTTGAGTTATTTTTATTTTTATTGGCATTTGCCATTTAACTTTGTAGCTTACAAACCGATTCTGATATTTTTTCTTGGAACGATGCTTTGTTAAGAGAATTAAATTTTGACAATGGCTTCCTACATAAATTACTTTATAAGACGCTTGAACGCTTACTTTATGAGACGATTTGTTCAATAATCTTATGTCAATTTAAAGAATATTACCTACTGTAACATCTCATCTTGTTACAACACTTAATTATTCTTTTTTAACGTTTATTATGTTTTGTAATATGGAACGTGTTCGTGTTGTACGTGTGTGTGTAGCGTATTTTCATTGTGTGTGTATGCAGGTGGAGGCGGTGTGGCCGTGCGAGGTGTCGGCGCTGTCGTGGCTGGCGGCGGACGCGGCGCCGGCGCACGCGCTGCACTACTACCGCCGCGCCGCGCGCCTGCAGCCTAATAACGTTAGTTCTATACTCACTAGTTGTATGTCATAGATGTTATACAAGAAATGAAGTCTGGCTGTGGGTAAGTGGCTTCGTTTACTCATAACAACACCAAACTAATGGCTCTTAAAGGAAAGAATGTATAATACAAGGAATTGAGTGTAATAAAGAGGGTAGAAGGGAAAATGGGCATTTGAAGCTCCCTCTTATCAAACGAAACAAAATAACTTCTCTAAAGAAATATCATGAAATCATAAATTATTATTTTAATAGTGAAAACTACCAAAAAATCAAATGCTTTTTATATCATGTTCGTTTAACAAGTCAAGTGTCATGAAAATCTCTATAAAGATTTTTCAGCAATGTGAAAAGCCTTTGTGGGATCCTGACGTGGGTTTTGTCTTTCTAACCAAGTCTTGTCTTTAACTTAACTTATTTTTTATGTGTTCTGTAATATTGTAGCCGCAATGGGGTCTCCTGATGGGCGGATGTTTGCGCGCGACCGGACGCTACCAAGAAGCTTTGGCCCTCTACAAAAAACTCAATGCCAGATTCCCGGATAATGTTCCATGTGAGTGTTTTACCAGTTATTATAATGAAATATAAACCATTAATACATGTTTATTTTTTATCTGTGTCAAATATTTAATTGTTTCGTACAAAAAGAGAAAATTCTCATATTCACAATACAAAAATTACAACAACGCTAACATCGTTCGGTTGCCTGTAAAGTCGGTTTACTGAGGGTAGTTCAACGCGATAACGTCATAAGCATTGTATTTTTGCTGACTTCAAGCCTCAAATAGATCGCCTCAGAACAAGGTAACGCCGCATGAGTCATGTTTTTTCGTGCGAGTCGGATCCATCGAACTTTAAGTAGATGTCACGCTAAAAACAGTTTTAATTTTATAAACGGTTCTTAATTATGTAATTATATAACACGTAGATGATTACATTCTTTCTTGCAGATAAAGTCTATTGTTTATAATTTTTTATCTTAATTCAACAATTTGGTTTTACAGATAACTCATTATGCGAGCAAGTTATTAAGATAATCTTTGAATAGGTGACCGTTGTTGGTAAATCATAAAGTTATTCCATCAAAATGACTTTCTTTTAATTTTTAGATAATTAGGTACATAATATTATTCGTTATTCTATACTGAAGCCAATAAAGGGCCATGATTATAATAAATGACCAAGTGTGTCAGGCAACGCATAGAGTTCCAAAGTCATAAAGAATTATAGTTGACTACTAATGTTTCTAAGTAAGTATTGACTAAGTTAGACGTCTGTACTCCAGAACCAACAAAGCTGTCTAACAGTGGCGGCGTAAGGCGTGGGCGACGTGGGCCACCGCCTACGGCCTCGCGGTACAAGGGGCCTCGCGCCTCAAAAAATTTAAAGCGATGCATAACAATTTTAAATTAAATGTATACTAGGTAGAGATGACATTAAATATAAGTTCTTCATAGCTAGATTTTTTTTTAATGTTAGCAAAAACCATACACAAAATTAAGCATCAGTGCGGTTTTAAGTGACAAACATTATTTTTTGGCTCCATTAGCCATATAAAAATAATCACTGAATCAAGAAATCAAAAACTGTCAATATTTTAAATTATTTATGTTAACATGATATTTTACCGATGCATACATCATCGACCCCTATGATGGTACCTTATACAGCATGAAGAAAATATTTAAGATGATAAAATTATGTCCTAACTGCTGTCCTGGTTGCATAAATATAATTGTTTTTTTGGACTGGAAGCATCTTTTGAAAGCCAATATTTAATTTATTGGTATTGTCATTTCCACCTCATTTATGATATGTAATTTTTCATTAATATTAATCAATTTTGTATTTTATGAATGAAAACTTGCAGGGATTTTTTTATATAAAATGCGTCTTCAGGTCGCCACAGAACAGGGCCTCGCGAAATCTCTTTTGCCCACATCAAATTTAGGTTGCCCCGCCACTGCTGTCTAATATCTGTTTACAAAAATTACAAGCTTTTCGAAGTGGGCATAGATAAATGGGTCTTTTAAAAACATATACCTAAAAGATACTTAATTTTTGTTTTGTTAAAATGTTGTGTGGAAAAACAACGGTTTTCATAGGAGTAGTAAAAAGTAGTCGCAAGTTATCTACCTATATTTAGTAGGTGTTTACTTTTAAATAGGTAGTTAAACTTTGGGAGCTTACCCAGCACCGAGAGTGTACGTAAATAACCAAACCTAACCTAAACATTTTCTCTTCTATTTGAATGTTATGAATTTGTCATGTTAAAAGATGTTCAATATGTCAAATAATAATAAATGTAAGTATCATCTAGAAGCGATACGTCGACTAAGCGTCAAGTTATTTAGGTCATCTAGAAATCTGTTTTGCGAAACGTCCATGTTCGGCGTTATCAGTTAGGGTAAATATTTTCGATGTTAAAAGTTGTTTTCATGCTTTGATAGCACAAAGAAATTGGCATTCACTCTAGATTAGTATTCGCAAAGTCTAAAGATAACGTGGTGTAAACAGGAATTAATTAAATTGTTTTTACGCATTTCTGTTTTAGGACACAGATATAAAATTATTCTTGCTCTTGCGTGGTGTCATCCTTTTGAACTCGGGTTTTTTTTAATGTATTTTTCGCTATGTTTATGTTAGCTAAACATAAAATAACACATATATGTTCTAAGAACACAAATAATCAAATTAGATTTAAAGACATTAGATCCATAGATTTTACCTGTAACATCATAATAGGCACGCCTCTCTATATAATATATTCGATGATATACTCAACATAAGAAGAAGACATTGAAAGTCCTGTTTAAAGATTGTTCTTGTTTTATTAAAAAAAATGACATGGGCGTGCTTAATATGTAGTTCTAATTTTGAAAATCCTAATAAAGTGAAGATATAATAAAAGGGCGTTATATACAGGTTTAAAGCATATAGTGAAGCTGTGCGGAGACCAGGGGCTCTCGGAGACCAGCGAGTGGAGCCGCGAGCTGCAGCGCGCGCAGACACGCGCCAAGCAACACGAGAGAGGTACGTTCCGTTTCACGCACACTATACCTAGGTACATATTTGTTAACTAACTTTTTTAATTCTTAACACAGCTGCTCAATGCTATACTGGTAAACGATTGATCCTTACCAGCCAGTAAATTATAAATAATGTTTTAGTTATGTTGTATCTACATAGGTACTTGAATCAAAACTAAATAGAATGAGAAATATTTTACGTATGAGAATGAGTGAAGTTTATTGACAATTTCAAATTCTAAGTTGTACTAGTGCGATACATTGCGATACTGTTCTAGTGCAATTATTTAACTTATGAATCTAATATGCGAAAAACCCATCTTCTAAGAAACTTATCTGCGCTGTATTATAAATAATATAATTCACATTTGCGTATTATGTTTACGAGTAGAGAGTGTCCTTTGTTGCGAGCGTGTTTACGTATTTCCAACAGTTTTCGCAGCAGCATCGTATATAATCATGTTGGTATTTAATATAATTTAGAGGACGCTATCTCTACGTTCCGCGATAACGATGATTTATATTTTGATGACGCGCGAAACAATTTTGCAAATTTATCCCAACGCGAAAATAATAGTAATATTTATGAGATGACGATCGTATTTATATATGGGTAATTATTATTGTAGTTTTAAGGAACTTATTTTAAAACGTAATATCAAATTATATAAATTAATAGCAAACAATAATGGATGTAAGTTTAACAACGCCATCTAGTGGTAGTTTAATAATCATAAATTTATAATTTGAATAAGGTAATGATTACTATTAAAAATATTTACACCTGACTACGCATTGCCCATATTTTGCCAGTCACTTTCATGAATCATAGCAATTAATAGATACATGATAATAGAAATTGTATTTTCTGTAAAATATATTAGATCATCTATGACCATTATATGGACAACCTTGACCAACAATATATACCCTAATGTTGGAAGTTTTTTTTTGTTTTAACCGATTTCATAATAAGGAAGAAGTTTCTCAATTCAACCGTACCTATATATTCTTTTTTATAGAGAATGTTTAGTTGTTTTACGGATTGACGATGAAATGGCATATAAATATATGAAGTCAATAAATGTTGTTGACATCGACACATTTGTTTACAGTTCGCCAGCGATCCCATAAATCTTAGTGATAACGTCATTAAATCTAACCCGTTCCATTTTATTGAATATTTATTAAACTTCCTTAAATGTCTAAGAAAAACAATACGTACCTAGTAAACAAAATACGTACTTAATTTTACATATTACTCTTAGGAATTTTTTTAACCGACTTCAAAAAAGTATATATTGCTTTTTTATGTTTGTTCGGGCATAATTAATTATACTATCCACAGCGTGTGGATTTGCATGTAAAAAAATTAAATTCTATACCGATGTTAATTCAGGATGAGAAAGAGCAACAAACATAATATATTAATAATAATATATAAAGAGATTTTATATCACAAACTATCTTATATTATATTACTAATATTATATATAATAATATTAGTAATTATTAATATTATTAATAAATAAAAAATAAGCTAGTAACAAATTAAGCAATATAATATAAACATTTCGCTTCGAATCTCTCAACAGCCAATATAACGTCAGCCAGTAGCTTCTCTTCGGGTACAAGCCAATCGCCGATCGAGCCAATCCGAGGTAAGTTTATCCTAGACAATAACAAAGAAATGATCAATCTGTATCGTGTATAAATAAATAAATAAATAATCACAAATGATGCAATTAGTTCGACGCGAACTGGTTTCATATGTAGTACACGACATGTTGATAAAATATAACCGGTTCGAACCGAATATTTTAATCAAATATGATGTGTTTGAGAGGGAACGACCTTTCGAGTCACAGATTTGTATCCGAGGTAACTGGATTTATCTATGAATTTATACTGAAGCCAATAAAGGGCCATGATTATAATAAATGACCAAGTGTGTCAGGCAACGCATAGAGTTCCAAAGTCATAAAGAATTATAGTTGACTACTAATGTTTCTAAGTAAGTATTGACTAAGTTAGACGTCTGTACTCCAGAACCAACAGAGCTATCTAATATCTGTTCATTATATCCACCACCATCATACCAGTTTACAAAAATTACAAGCTTTTCGAAGTGGGCATAGATAAATGGGTCTTTTAAAAACATGAGGAGATCGCATAGGTGATTTTTTGAATAAGGAATCTGCTCCAAATGGAAGGATTTAACAGTAAGGATATGGAGTAAACTTTGGAACTCTAAAAAAGTACAAAAATGAGGCATACAATACAAACAAAACAAAAGACGATCCATACAATTTGTAATAATTTTTAAACTACAATATTATTTTATCAGGTATATGTATTTTTATTTATATGATAATCTCTTGATATTTACCAGCATATACTTTTTATTGTCCATCTTAATAAATTTAAGTATTTATTTGCAGCGTCATCGCGAAATGACAGCGCAACGAAAGTCAATCGCCGAGCTAGCGAGACTCGTCTGCAAACGGGATCGAAGTTAGTATAGAAATAATTCTATGGTACTGCAAAATATTTCATTATTATTAAATTTTCATTACACTATCTTAAGTTACATGTTAAATAATATACTTGGCAATAGTTAGATCTAATCGCTCCTGTGTTAAATAATATTGATCTTCTCTGGACTTCATGTAACGCGTGTATTATTATATTTGCGTTTTAATCCAAAATCCACCAGTAATAATATATAGCCTATAAAGTCTTAATAAAAATATTATCATCAATTAATTAAGATCTGATAAAAATATTTTAAATCTAAAAAAAAATTAAATCTATAAAATACTTTGCTAAGGAAATATTCATTATTTTATAACTATAAAAATAATAAAAAGACTTGACAGCAACATATAGGTATCGCAAAAAGTCAGACTATCAACATCCACTTTATAAATATTTTTACTGAGATTAAGTACCTACGCAAGTGACGTAAATGCGAATTTTATCTTTTGTTATGAGAGTTAAATTTTACTTTGTAACAATTATTTTTTAGAACATTGTCATATCATTTTAAGCAACACTTAAAGAATCATTTTTATATGTGTACATATACAGTAAGTTAAAGAGAATCTATACTTATAATAAATCTGTAGACAGGTCAATTAAAAATTTACTTAAATTAAAAATATTTCGAAAATAACTGTCAGGGGGTGATTTGGGATCAACACTGATGCCAAAAGTGCAATTAGTAATATTTTTGTCTGTCTGTCTGTCTGTCCGTCTGTCTGTCTGTCTGTTTGTATAACCGTTATAGAAACAAAAACTACTGGACGGATTTTTATAAAACTTGGTACAATCATTCTTCATACTCCTGAGCGGGTTGTAGGATACTTTTCATCACGGTACAAACAATAGGAACAGAGCAGTGAAGGGAAATGTTGAGAAAACGGGAGAAGTTATTCCAATTTTTAAGCTTCCGTCACGTGTACAACTTTAATGGTGAAAGTTACATAGAAAACATGTATGACAAAAATGTTCTCCTTAAAATTATGTAAAAAATATCCCATGACACTATATATCTATATTTTATGGTTGACTCACAATAACACGTGTAACTCCCGATAGCTGAGTAGTTCGAAGCTTTCTGATTATATTTGTCTACTGAAACTAAGGTTTTACAACACTTTCAGTCAATCTTAATTAAAAAGCTAACATTATTAACTATTATGAATTATAGAAATCGGTATAGAAACACCAAAGTTGTACTTAAGTTTCTTCAAATATATTTTGCATCCAGCTACAACGATCAGTCGATTTTTTACGAAAAACTACAGAAACGCGGACGAAGTCGCAGGCGACAGCTAGTATTAAATATGTCTACTGTAGGATGTTATCATTAAAATTGTGGTAATTTGCAAGTAAAATTAACGCAGAATGTTATCAGCCCATAGGTTACCCACATAGCAGTAATATGTAAAAAGTTATAATTTATCATCAGCCAGACATTATTATCGTCATTTGTCTGGGGAAGTGATGAAATTTTTGTACAATGACAATCACCGCCATATACGCTATACGGTTATACCTCACTTAGTAAACGAGTCATAAATGAAGCTTTTTTTCAACCGATCTTTATTTATTTTTTGGGTGAATAAGTGCGATGATAATAATTGACTATTGTTTTAACATTGGGGTGCTTTTTTACTTTATTTTCGCTAGGTAATGAATGGAAGATAAATAATAGGTACCCATTTGATGTTAAAAAGTAACTTCATTAAATATTCTATTAGTTAAGGAATAATGGGCGAACCCGGAGGCAGAAGAGGAGCTTGCCCTCACCTCCTCTAAATCTGTTTTCCAAGCTGTTTGCTACTTGACCTTAACACTAAAAAGCTTAACGGCGAGCGTGTTGTAGGTTGTATATATAAACCTGTAAAATATCAATAAGATCACGTCGGTATTATAAGTATAAAAAAAACCGTTCAAATTTAAACGTATGAATGCAATGTGGAAATTTTTTTACTATTGTAGCAACTGATTTTTAAAGTTTTAATTTTTTATCGAAAATATTTTGAAGATGACTTTTTGTTTATTTCTTATATTAAATTTGGTTGAATGTCATTGTTTACATACAATAAATAAAAAAATATTTACATGAAAGAATGAAAAGCTTTAATCAATCAAATTATTATTAATTTTTATATTACAGGAGGATATGCAAACGTCTTGGTACCTAAAGAGTTGCCGTTGTGTCTTAAAGTATAGTGTAGTTGTCACCATCTCGAGTATTTCTGACAATATTGTAATAGTTCAAATAAACATTATTCAAACCGACATTAGTTTTTCATGATCTTATACAAATGCTAGAGTTAAATATTTTTAAAGTAACAATAGATGTATATTAAAGTTAAAAGTTTAAACACTTAATACCTTTGTATCCCAAAATCCCGTTTGAAGAAACAATTTCTTCTATAATTTTCGTGAATATTTTGCGTCGCTAATCGCAGTCTGGTGCGTTACGACATTACAGGGTCAAACTTATTAATATTTATTGAGTTTTCATTCACTTATCAATTCCGATTCATGAATTTGAATTATTTTACGTCGTAATTGAAATTGTCGATATCACAGCTGCGCAGTTGCGTTCCGTAACTAGAACAAGTTTTAATAATCCTGCGCTAATTTTCGTGTGTGATAATAAGATTGCATTTACAATACAATAAATTATGATGTATGACAGCTGACAAGCTAACGACTCATTTATATTTTTGTATCTTTTCAGCACTTCAAGCGAATTTAACGAATCTGTTCAACCATTATCAAGGTCAGTTAATCGTCAGGAAAGCGGCAAGAAGAAAATGGATGTATTCGACGAAGATCTGCCTCTTCCCCTTGATTAGTTTAATTGCGTATTAGAACGTAATAGACTCACTTAATTTGTACATTTTGTAATTTTTCACGTCAAATAAATATTATCATAATGCAAATCACTTCTTTTATTTGCCCTCGCGGTCATGAAAATTTGGTTTGGACTTTAGTTTAGTAATTTGCAAATCACTGAACTTTCCATTCGGCATGCGTCAGCAAAACTGAATTTTGATTGGAGTGAAGAAACACTAGTTTACAGAAGCAGGTTGGGTACATAGAAATCAAAGAAATATTAACTATTTATAAATAATAATTTATTTACATTCCATTTACAAACATACTTAGACTAGAAAGAATCCACTGTTATTTGTATATAATATTAAAAACAAAATTTAACCTTTTGAAATTAGGACATTTCAAAACAAGGAAATGTATAGAAAAACCTTCATATATAACATTAAGATGAGTTCTTTAGATACATACTATATTTATGACTTTATCTATCGGATCTAAACTGTCTTAACCTTTCTAGCGAACATATCACATTCTATGGCTTCTCAACCATAATCAATATACCTATACATTTGTACACAATACACGCTATTAGTAAATACGTATAGTAATTACATCATACACTATGATTATGGAACATTTGAATATTCCCTTATCAAATACTTAAGAGTCAAATAAAGATTTACGGAAACATTTGAGATTTACTTATACTTACTGGTTGTTTTCTGATATAATGTCGGCTAATAAAACATAACGACGTGATATGAATTATAAATAACATTTATATTCATCCCGGGTTCGATAAAAAGCATTTTACTAGGAAATATAAGTTAAATAAACAATATATTTTAATAAAATTATATCAGATTTCAATACACAACCTTATTCCATACATAGCATAAACTAAAATAATTTTAAGCACCATCGGTTAAAGCTCTATTCTTTAACGTTACTCCTAATGTAGTTCTCCGAAAAATACTATCTCATCCTTACATCATAATCCGTTGAGTGTTAAATACATGAAAATAACTTAACATATTCAACGTAACTGGAGAAGTCACAGAAAGCGACTCATCACTTTATTTCAAAAGAAGAGGAATCCTTCAAATAAAACGAATTCAAAACGTTTAACTTAAAATGAAACTGCGCATTTAAGTCTTAAAATCGAGAAACGTGCTCGGCACTATCCTATTCATAATATTTACATTGAGATAAGTGTTTTATTGCGATTTTTTTACAGATTTTTCTTTCACTCGATCGAACGCATCTCCGTCGGTAGACCAACGTTCGCAGGCGCAGCCGGGCGAGGCTCGCTATCCAATGGCGTATCCAGGGGGGCATGGGGGTCATGACCTCCCTCTGAGCTGGTTCCAGGACAAGGTGGAACCCTAATTGAATATAAATATTCTTATAAAAATACCTATTTTTACTTGACAACAACTATGTGCCCCCCCTTCTGGCGCCAAAGTCCGACACCGCTCGCTACGTGATGACCTTGGCGTAGGGGTGCTCGATGTGGCCGTACTGGATGGCCAGCAGCGTGTCCTTGAGCCGCTGGTACACGGGCTGCGCCTGCTGCATGGTGGGCACCGCGATGTCGCTGTCCAGGTAGCCCACGTTGCTGATCGGCGTTATGATCACCGCCGTGCCCGCCCCGAACATTTCTAGCAACTGCAATGGGCATATCCACCGTTAGGCTATGGAGATTAACGACTAATCTTTTCCGACTCGTCAATAAAAAGCATTTAATTGACGAGTCGGAAAAGATTAGTTAAAGATTAAAACTCGGGAAAGGTGGATTTGACTGATTTTTGTTAGTAGCGATTAACGAATAGTTAACGAAATGAGTCATTTACACGAGTGAGTGAAATGGATACACTTACCCGTCCTTGTCTATTGAGGTGTATGAGGCGGTCCATAGTGATGGTCTCCTCGCTCACGACGAGGTCCTCCCACGTGGCGGCCAGCTCCAGGATGGAGCGGCGCGTGACGCCGGGCAGGATGAGCCCGTTGAGCGGCGGCGTGCTCAGCTGCTTATCTGCAAATATCTCTGGTTAGAAACATTCACCGGGGTAGGTCTACTTCGTAGTAGGCAGACTGCTTGGGCACCTCCACAGTGCCAGACATTCTACCGACTGAGCAGTGATATGCAAATGTCACTGTGCTCTTTTCTGAAGGGCACTGTAGCCAGCGAGATTACTGGGCTAGAGTCTTTATATCTTATGACTCAAAGTGGGGAGCGACGGTGTAGTGCACCCCTGTCCGGATTTTGGCTTTAGCAAAGTTCCGGGTAGCACTAAACTGGTTATGGGCTTGCGTTTCTCTTACCATCAGGAATGCGTCCAGCTCGTCTCCCCTCTTCATCATATAAAAAGATCTAGAAGCTATAGATCGCTGTAGAGGCGGTATGATGTGATCGACCCGCGCGTTGGCTCAGCGCCGGGTCGGCTCGGGTCGGCGCGCGATAACGTGACAATGTGCCGCCCGCCTGATATGGCGCGGACATTCGAAGCTTTCATGATACAATTTTTTGAGTTATATATCATTTAACTTGATAGCGCTTCGTCAGTGGACCGTTATTTTATTTCAATTGAATTTGTAGTCCATAATCACGACACGACATATATGATATAACACATTTTTAAAGTATAAGTAAGTATTCTAAAAACATTTTAAATCGACTACCAAAAGTATTAATAAAAGTTTTCGCTTTGTGACGATGAGAAAAAAAGAAACCTACCTCCATTTTCATTAATGTAAACTATGAAGATATTCATAGCACCGACTTCAGTCAGCTCCTGGTTCGGTCCGAAGAGCCATAATACTTGTTGATGACCTAATTTTGCTGCTCTTGATGTGATCTCTATAAAAAGTTATTACTTAACTTAATAAACATTGATATTATTCTAAGCCCACTATGATTATAAATGTTTACCTTATTTCCTATTATCATATAACTAACAAGAAAACTACTGGCAATAAAAATTAGACGAATCATAATTACCAGTTTTAATTTAAATATCTAATAAGAATTAAACCTATGTTTACATTCACGACTACAAACATCATACGATACGTTTATCAAAAGTTATCTCATTGTTTTTGATAAAGCGCTTTGAAGGCAAACAATAAAATATCTCCAAACACATAATGTTCTAATTACATTTCATAATAAAAGTATTCATGACGTCATATTCTGAGAATCGCCTTAGTAACCTATATTACAGGTAAGCATTTTAAACATATGTATTTAATATTTATCTACGAATGTATATTATATAAGTGTAAACAAACTATTTTTATATAATTATATCATCAATTAACATTTATCTAGTAGGTAAGATTAGAATTTTTGATAGCATCGCCTGCCCGCACTGCTAGTTAATCGCCAAAAAATTCAATTATTTAATAACTACAGTGTCAAAGTCAAAGTCACTTGTATGTACATATCTTTATTCAGCTAGGCTACATATTTGGTTACACTTTTGAATCATTAGACTGTAAAAAAATAATATTGAACATACCAATAGAAAAATGGATTGCCGAAATTTACAATTTTATTCGAATGATTAAAACAGAATTAAAGTAACGAAAAAGTGAAAAAAAACACATTCATAAATAAAGATAACACTGAATCAGAAATTTCTGTGGCAATAAAACTACTTATAAATTACAAATACGTACGAAAAAAGAACATACCAATAGTAGGTCCGTAGTTGGATCCGACCTTCCTGTTGCCGACGCCGCCGGGGAAGGCGCGCACCACGCTGGGGTCCGCGTAGATGGACACGGCGCCGTCCGCGCGCGTCTTGTAGTACGCGCTCACCGGGCTCAGGATCGCGAACAGCATCGCCGACTCGGGCTCGATGATGCCGAACGTCGGCTGCACACAGACACACACATTACATTCTTCAACATTCGACTGCACACACACACACACACATTACATTCTTTCACATTCCACTGCACACACACACACATTACATACTTCCACATTCGGCTGCACTCACACATTTTTTCCTACAGCTCCAACTTAAGCAGAACCAAACATGCAATATACTTTCATACAAGTTCCCGCATTTGTTCACTCTTTCAATCCACACACACATTACTTTCACATATGGAACTTGAGTGGTAATAACGAAGTCACCCTTCACTCGCAATATAGGCGCATATAGGCCGTCGAGTCGCGGAAACAAGCCCGCCTCTACATACATACATATATGCACATATATACAGCTAGCTCTATCCGGCATAGCATTAGTGATACCGAAATTAAAATGAGGCTATCAAATGGAAGAGCCCTGCCGTTGGACTGGTCTAGACCTGCTCGTTCGAAATACAGTACATCCCACAAAAAACCGTCATCAAGTTTCCACTTGATGCTGGTTTGAAGCACTTAAGAGTAAAGACCCACTTTTTCCTCCAATCTTTCTTTATCTCACGCTTTGTAACTCGAATCTTATTATCTTCTATTATAAAAGCTGGCAATGAATTCGTAAAGCAATAATGTTTACTACTGTTCATAGGCTAAGGTCACCCAAATTCATTAAACAAGTTTTTCATTACAAATAACAAACGTTTAAGTTTTAATATCTACTAGTAGTAGTAGTAAGTAAAAGACGTACCCTAGGTACTATAAATCTTGACAGTTGATTCTTTAAAAGTGTTTTCGTGTACTTTGGCGTTTTCTTTGAACATTCACATTATCAATAAAGTCAGGCCTAATTTTAATTGCTAAGCTTTATTATAAATCAAGTGAAACCGATAAAATAATAAGGAGATAACATCGCTCACCATTTCTAATCGGTTATCGGAGCGGACGTTTCGATGACTAAATTAATAGGGGCATAATTACACGAAAATCGATTTCGACGTCAAATCTTACTTATCTAAAGATAATTGGCGCCCGACAACATCGCAATAACACGCATATGGGATGGTTCGGTGGCGCATGTCGCATTTCGTAATATTTGTTTGACAAACGTTGATAAATCAGAAAATGTTTAAACAATAACAAACGACGCGTATAGGAAACCTACCTCCGTTCCGATTAATGTAGGTCGAATGTACAGGGTCGACGTTTCCGAGTGCGGGACCCATTCCTGATCGATCTGTACGAGCCGCACTATGCATTTAATTAATTCTTCTCCATCGAAAGTCGGCAGGCCGGACCTTTGCGCCGCCAAATTCATTCTCTCCATGTTCAAATCTGGCCGAAACAATCTTATCTTATCGTCGACCCCCCGGTACGCCTTTAATCCTTCGAACAACTGAAAGTGTAACGGTACATGTAATATACACAACAATCTGATAAACTACGTCGTTTAATTTAACAACACATTAATTGTTATCATGTTTATTATACTGAAAAGAATTTCCTGCTGGAATTAAATTTATTTACTTCAAAGGCTCCAAGGTTTTGCAAAGAACGTGTATGAACTTATGTCCGCAGCTAAGAAGTTAACATAGAGGAAAAACTGCAATATTGTTTAATATTACATATATCTAAGGTTTTAAAAAACTACAACTATAAAATAAGCTTTTATTAATTCAGCAACGTATATAAGTTCTTTCAGTTCTACATTTTATGTTTCAAAACTATTTACATGTTTTCAAAACAAGTAACAATGACGTACTTGAACAGCGTAATGCAACGCTTTGGCAGCGGGGTGTAGCGTCAAGTTCTCAAACGGGGTGATTTCAGGCTTCTGCCAGCCGCCTAGCTCCTTATGGTAGTTGATTTTGAGCATGTGGTCCGTGAAATATCGTCCGAAGCCCAAATCGCTAGCTTCGGGCTTCCGCTGCAGTTGATAGGGCGCAGACAACGACACTTGAAGGTCGTCATACTGTAACACAATGCAGTTGAATAACATCAACGCGTCACTTGGTCATTGTGTGCATGTTGTTTACTCGTACCTACGTTGCGATACATTATTACAATTTAATACTTATTATAGATACATGTAACGAGCAGCTCTAATATCTACTTTCAATTATAAATTCAACTTACGTCAATTCACATAAAAACTTATTGAAACAATTAAAAATTCATATTAGTTTAGTTGATAACGATGATGTCGAAAACCCAACAGATGAACAGCAAATATGCTAAACGTTATCACTTATCGCTCAAACATAAATTTCAGTGTTTATAAAGTATTAATTACGCAAAACGGCGCAAAAATGTTGATTGGCATATCATGAGCGTTTCTATTTACACGTTATTATCTGATCACCTTGAAGGAAATTTCTGGGGTGACATCTGGGCGTGGCGCGTGGGCGGGCGCCGCTGCGGGCGCGGCCGCTGACGCGAGCGGCGCCACGTGCTCCGCCTGCACGCTCTCCTCAAGCTCCTTGTAGCGCAGGGTGGAGCTGCAGCGCCGCAGTCTTTGCATCTTGTGCTGGTTCTCGTAGATCCATTTTACTAGGAGCTACCGACAAACAACTAGTTATAGCCACGCCCTTCACTTATCAACGACTAACGTACTCAATAATAAATGTAATTATTTTCTAAATTTCTACTCCGTACTCCGTACTGTAATTAAAAGAAAAGTAAAGAGTTTTTTAGACAGGGGATTATTTTTTTTCTAGATACATGTGATATGTGTACGTGTAAAATAGATAATATTTTTTCACTCGATATAAACTAATTAACAAAGCCTTTCAAGCTCAGACGAATATTTCTCAACTTTCACTGATTCTGAATAAAAAATATCTTAACTTGGCATGATTAAAAAACTGCGGATGAGATTGACTTGCGAAATTGATAAACGATTTTCTGAGAACGAGTGCAATGACATACCAGAGTAGGTCAAAGGGTTGAAAATTACTCGCAAATATTTGTTGACATCAATCATAGAATGACTAGCTCGAGTCGGGCTAAAAAAATATACAAACATATCGTAAAGGAATTAGTCCCGTAGGTGAATTACATTGATGAATATCAATAAAGAGTCAAATCGAAGTGTGAAGATTTTTTTCGTAATTACAGTTTGATTTTATTTATTACTCATCTCGATGAAAATTTTATTTTAATTATACATACTTTCATACTTGCATGTATTCGTCTCAATTTATATCTTAGTTTGTGCATATAAATCTTACTCAAATCACTGTAAGCGTATTTCAAAATAACCGTTTTTTCAACAAAACAGACTTTAACAAAATTCTTATATATTGTTATATTACTTTGTGCATACTTTGGAATTAAAGAACTATATCGATATCATTAGAATAACAAATATTAATAGAACTTCTACTAAAGCAGAACTGAGTAGGGACATGTTCACACTTTACGCATACGCGAACCTACCTACCCAGGGGGGAGAAAGTAGGTTATGTCATAATTAAACAGACTACAACCCCATGTTGTTCCACTGTCCCGTTGTGAGACGGTGTCATGGGTGCTCTTGCGGACTCTCCCGCCATTTAAAAAAAACAAAACCGAATATGCCGCATCATCACAGATATTGCCTTTACTAAAAATTTAGTGGGAAATGACATATTACATATATGAAAAATGTATCAAAATCCTAGTACGTACAGTCGAATACAAAATACGCTTCCAATACCATTATTTATAAAATATAAGTGATCTGATAAAAGGTTGAAATCAAATAGTAACTTTCTGAACACAGGAAACGCCAATTGATTGAAGATGTTTTACAATGTTGAATGTTTTTCTCTTAAAAAACAAACATACAAAATCCAAGTCATCATAAACTAACAAATATAGTTCATGTTAAAGCTGTAAGGATTTAAATGACTGCGATATGCACTACATAAATAAACTAGTAATAATATTAAAAAAGGTAATTTATAACAATGTTATTGAGATAGTTTTTTTTTATATTTGATCTTTAACAAAAACGACAAACAACCGACTTCACAATGTTAAATTAACAAGAAATCTGAAAATAGTTAACGCGTGCAAATGGTGATAGCTACTAAATAATATTTTTAATAATAAAATACCTAAAAAATATTTTATATGAATATTTAAACTTCGTATCTTTACTGAGCGTTGCAAATTTTTGAATTTAAAATTCCTTCATTTTCTTTTAACGTTGTCGTAAAACATCTCAGAAGTGCAGTTACAGATAAATATCTGTGTATATATGTAACTGTAATTCTTCATAAATATATCCATGAAGATAAGCTTAACGAACATGTTTATTTTTCAGTGCAAAAAAATATTTATTCCGTCAGTAAAAAATAGTAAATTATTATCCTTAACGTAAACATACCTTGCTACGACGAATAGGCATTTTAAATCACTATTATTTAATAGAAATCCACTAAAATATATCACTGTATTTATTAGCACTGTTCTAGCGTCACTCGAATAAATTATTTTATATGCAAGATTCGTGTCGTCGAAAATAAATTAAATACTGAACTCATTAATTGTTATAAGTGTACTGACTCGCTTGATCTACAGCACAAACATTTAAAGAGCAAAAGTTGATAAGATTGCGGCCTGACCTTTGCCGTAGTCATTCATAGCCAACGCAAATTATAAAACATCGTTTGATAACGCACAAGAAGTTATCAAAATAAGGATTACGCACAGTTTGTTGAGGCGATACGTTAACCGAGAGCGCCAAACTCGACTGCGTGCTTCCTTACTGCGTACGTCCCGACTCCCGACGCCCTCACTGGGTCACCGACAATCCACCTTAACATTTCGATGAATATGTTAATATACCTAACATTCAACGCACCAACTCTTTACACTATTCAATATATAATTTAAAGTGACTTTGATATTCCTTTTGGTATTAAAAACCTTGTTTCCTCTTGCGCAATATTAATATGCTGTATTTAAAAAACAGCCAAAATTCAATGGATCTTACTAATACACATTATGAGTGCGAAAGTTTGTGAGTATGGAGAGGTAGATAAAAACCTGGATCATCATAGGATACTTTACTTTATCCCAGTATTGTCCCGGGAACTTTTAAATAAAAATTTAGCTTCATATCCCAAAGTAATGTAGTAATTTCCAATACTACGTTAGTTATCTCGCCTGAAACAGAATTAAAAAAAAATATTGAAAAAAAAGTTAATAAGAAAATGTAACATAAATTCATTTTATTAATAATTACCTTGAATATTTCTAATTTAGATAAAAAGGAAGAAACAGAAACACATTTTATTTAACTAATATTTAATACACTATACTCCAACAACATTTTATTATTCTCAATAAATTAATAATACTATGTCTATGAGAAAATAAGAGCATATAAGTTAAATTGTTAAAGGTATGTATTTCAGAAAACAAAATCTGGATGCTACCAAAGAGAGAACCAGAAAAATACTACATTAAATATTGAATGCTCTTGAGGTCTAATATATTTTAAGTTTAATGTAAAAGTATTGTTTTCTATGAGGTAATATTATTTAAATAGCTTTATAATGCTGCTGTGACTAAATATTACATTGAGCTATTTGGATTTTGTATTTTTTTAACTCATTTCTAATTTATTTTCTTCTCACAAGACTAATGTAAGTCTGGTTGTGACATAATTACTCGTTCTTCATTTTTAGCATGTTTTTTAAGCATATTCATGACTTCATTATCAAACTCCTTGGGGGTGGGTTGTTTTTCCACTATCCAATAGTAAATATCCCAGTCATTTGATGGTGAGTTAATAAGACGGTCATACATCATTGTTTGTTCCTCAGAAAATCCATCCAAGAATTTCTTAGCAAATGTACTGAGTAACAGGTCATTTTCCAACATACCCCGCTTACGTGATTGGTAGTGAAGTCTGTAAGAAATTCATGTTTAATGGTTTTTTTATTTTATATTAGAATGTAAACCTTTATAGATATTATAATAAATTAATATTTAGATCAAGAATTGGACTTTACCTAGCCTTTCTCTTTTCTAAAGTTTGCGGTTTGTCTACATTGTAGACAGGAATCTCCATGTAAGTGGTATCCACAGATTGCGTAGAATCACTTAGAGCCCGGGCCACTTGAATGTTTTTGAGCGCATTTGCAACCTATATAAAAAATAAAATATATTATGGATATTTCATAATGTTATCCAAAACCAGCATCTTATGAAAATCAATTATCATTACTTACAGAGCGTATACGCATCATCTTTAAGGATATCACAAAAACAATACGAACTACGAAGGGATAATTAGGTATAGTTTAATTATTATGAAATATCAAATATTTAGAATATATTAATGTTTTTATTTTTTGACACTTGACACCTTAAAAAATGTCAATGTCTAAAATCTGAATATGTCAAAATTATGAAAAAATATGTGCTACCAGCTGACATATGACATCAATAATAATTTAGAAACAGAATTATTAAAATAATTATCTTTTTTTCTTAGAAGGTGTTATAAGAAAAAAAAGGTACCTACATTCTTAAATCTAAATTATTTTTAGTGGCTCGAATTAAACTAAAAAGTTTTTCTTTCACCATAAAATTGCTTATAGAATTGTCTGTCTAGACTCTAGCCTAACTTAACGGTTGCTATGGAAACAGTTTGAAAACACTGAAGTTTTAAAGTTTTATTCATTTCCTTAAAATGAAATGTGAATTATTCTAAGCTGAAATGTACTATCGCTTACGATAAATAAAGTCAGTTTTGTTCCAATTAAGACTAAATTGCATATATTATGTCTCAAATACGTGAATTTATATTAAACACAACAGGTATTTATTGTTGTAATAGTTTTATCATTTATTTACCCGAAAGAAAATCAAAGTATGATGTAGTCTTAATTTTATTTACAGCAAATTTCTTCAAAGGTCCTTACGAACTCAACGACAACTGTGAAGAGGTGTTATTAGAATTCATACATGACTCTCAGGTTCTTCTACTCCAAAGTTGTGTAAAAAAAGATTTATTATTTTTTTACAGCAAGGTTGGTATTAGTAATATATTAAACTAAGCAAAAAATCATGCACACCATACAATACTGCCATTAAGCAAAATATTAAATAGAGACATTGCTAAGACGAGGACTATTTTTTTAAAATATAACTTTTGTTTCATTTCAGATTGAACCAAATACCCAGAAGTCTATAATATTTTATAAAACTCTAACAGAAAGTTTAAGTGCTGATGATGCTATACATAATATAAATATAATAACATTAACTAAAAGTCCGGAAGAATCTTTGTACCAAATTCTGAGACAGATTTACTCTCCATTGCTTGCAAGTGTAAGAATTTAATATATAGTCGATGGACATTTTAACTACATTGTTATATATTTTTGACAAAACTTGGATATACTTTTAATAAAGAAAATTTTGTAGTGGCTAAAATATAACTTAAAAAAATAATTTTCTTTCTACATAAAATTGCTTAAGGAATAATGATTAATATTTTTTAATTGCAGGGAGATGACCTGTATTCCAACAAACTGCAAAAGAACTTGTCTGAATTGGAAACTAATTTAAGAGTTCTAACTCATGGTAAAGGAAGCTTAAATAAAAATGGTAAGTTTTATGGCTAGATGACCAGGAAACCTAGATTGATTCTGTTCTACCTAGTGTTGAAAATAGTCATCCCTGTTGTTTTTTTGATGTTACAGTTATTTTATCAATAAATGATGAAATTGATTATTGGAAGACAGTCAGTGAGTCCAGAGACACAAATAAAAATGAACGAGAAGCAGCCTCATCTTTATGTGTGCTATTTGAAGACATAGCTGAGGAAATTCGGTATTTTTTTAACTTGTATTATTTTTTACATAAATTCTTGTTTATAATTTTATTGGTATATAATCACATCCTAATTGCTAAGATCTCTACAAGCTGGTAATATGCAAGAAGTAAAGGATTCTGCTGAGAATATAGCTGGAATATTGGATGACATCTGGAGATCCACTCTTGTACCATATAGCCAAGATAGGATGTGTCATATATTTGATATCATTGGTGAGTAAATCAATTATTAATAACAAGTTGCATAATTTTTAAGGTATGCTCTTTTTTATAGAACTGCAATATATCCAAAAATCTTCTAGTGTGGAACATTGCTTTTTGCTGCTACTCCATGCTATGATAGCATGGAGTAAATGCAAAAAATCCACATCTAGAATTTAGATCAAAAGAAATTATCCTAAAAGATTTAAAACACTTGGAAAATAATTTTTTTTTTCGAATTTAACCATACCATTTTTAAATTAATGGGACCTTTATTAACACGGCTCAAATTAAACGCGATATTTTCAAGCTCTCTGATACAATTATAATGATAAACAATGTAAAGTGATAAGGGATGCCTTATTTTAACAAGTTTTGAACCAAAAAGAGCAATGTTTTCAAAATAAGTTTTTTAGGTCACATCCTCTGCTCCGTGACCCAAAGCGCGGTGGCCGCAGTTGACATATGGAAGTCATACGACAGTCTCAAAGAGGGTCAGATCCTTCTTCTACTAACTGAGAGCATGAACGCAGTGCAAATGTGGATCAGTGCTTGTAAATCTCTTACGGAAACCTACTGGCCCAACTACGCTTTGCATGCTTGGAAAGGAAAACCTTATGTACCAACATTCTGTTTGAATTTCCAGCAAAGACTTAAAGAGGTACCTAATATAAATTATGTTTGCCTTATTTATGCTGTAATGAAGTTAATGGTAAAAAAATGTAATTTTTATGATTACAGATATATGATATTAGTACTTCTTACAGTCAGTTAAACAAACTTCTGACGGCATCGGAGAAAACAGAATTAAAAACCAAAAACTTGTTCGAACCATTCCTAAGTAAGTCAACAAAATCTTATTAGACTATTACTATTATTTCATTTAGATCTATTTTTACACTATATGGACCTACGTTTTAGATATTAATATATGGATTTGTAACGGACCAACTATATCTTGGGACAATGCCGTGAGCCAATTTTCATCTAACCTAAGACCGGCTGAAGCGAAAATTGCTGAAAAATTGAAACCTAGACTTCACAATACATCTACCAAACAGGTAATTTGTAGCTGCAATAATTTACGTACATTCAAACATCTGAAAACAATATTAGATAACATTTATATACATATAGTTTCATATACTTTGTCCTATATTTAGATGTTATACGAATTTACTCGCTACAAAACGCTAATAAGCAGACCGCTTATAAAGTTGTCATTGAGCAACGAACTAGAGGCATTTGTTGCTTCCCTTCTTGCAATGTTGAGAGACGTAGAAAAGCAGCTGGCGTCGGACGAAGTGGACGTGAAAATGTTTCAACCGGCTGAAATGTCGGAACTTGTTCAGCAAGTACAGTGGGCGAAACAGACAGAAGCAAAGGTGGGTGAAGTATATAGTATAAGATTTGGAATAGATCTTTTGGGAGGTGGAGTCCTCTAATAAATTAAAGAATTGGTTAGGAATACATTTAAGAATAAAAGTCTCATTGCATGTCTCGATAAAAAAATACTTACTTAAGTTATTATAAAATACTAGCTGTTGCTCGCGACTGCGTTCCCGTTGATTTGTTTTTCCATTATTTATTAGCTCCTATTCGTTGCAACGTGATGTTATGTAGCCTAAAGCCTTCCTCGATAAATTGTCTATTCAATAAAAAAAAAATTCAATTCGAACCAGCAGTTCCTGAGATTAGCGCGTTCAAACAAACAAACAAACAAACTTTTCAGCTTTATATTAGTATAGATATATTTATTTTAGCTACTCTTGTTTGTTGGACAATAAATACGTGTTAAATTTTAGGTAAAGGAAATACAGTTGTGTGTCGACGACTATCTCAAGGAATTTGATAAGAGTACGGATGTTACGAATCTGGCGATAAAAATTTTAAAAGACTTAAAAACTATGTACACACAGCTTCACGAAGATTGGTGTAGAGATTTCTTGGTGAGCCTCTTCAATCTAGTTTGATTTTAAACTTTAAATAAAGGCGATTATTAAAGTACTATGTGTTGCATTTTTACAATTTAAAATGTATTTTGATTAAAGAGCTTTTTTTCTTCTACATTTTAGAGCTATAGATTACATTAAAGTGTTTTTATTATATAGAACAAGAAGCGACTCACAAGATTTTTTTTCTAAGAATAACGGCCAAATACTCATACGCAAATTGAAGCACGACTTATGTCTAGTAAATTTGACAGATTTGTAAGGTGAACTGTCAAGTGAGCTGTACTTAAATTTGAATAGCGTATCTGTATTCCGGTACTAATCTCCAGGCGCAAGCGCAAGAGGGGTGGGCCCAGGCGCGGGAGAGGCCCGTGGTGGAGTTCGCGTCAGGGCTGCTGCGCGTGAACTTCGAAGCGCGGCTGGTGCGCGCCGAGCTGGAGGGGCGCGCGCTCGCAGCCCTCGGCCTGCCGCCCCCCGCGCACCCCGCACCCGCCGCACACCCCGCGCTGCCCGCGCTCACGGACACGCTGCGGTACGCGCGCGCGCTGCAACAGGTATACCTTAGTGCATACACCTACCACATTTTAAGCTTAACGGGTTATTCTTTGCCTTGATACACGAAACCACCACCAGATTTTGTATTACAGAGTTATCTGCACTATATTATGTCCTGTACCAAAACCTATTTTATTCAGGTATCGCTTTCGAACCTCAATAACTAAATTTTTACGAAATTAGATAAATTGTTCTGAAGTCAATATTAATGATAATAATATAAACCGGTAAATTTTGTGAGTCAGTATTTCAGTCTAAATCGATATAATACGATATTATTTTTCCCATACCCCCATTATTTGTAGATAAATTTGTCAAAAGCAAAAAAAAACACGGGATCGGGTGTTAAGCGTAAGAAAACGCGACGCATTACTAAGTAATTAAAACATATTAATGTGATATAGATTAGTTTCTAACTCGTTATTATTAAAGTCAATTTATCATAAATTTCAGGTAGCATCTTTCCACAACACATTAGGCGAGCGAATGATTCCGTCGACTCGTCCGATGATGTTGAAGGCAGCCTTGGATCTCTCTGGCTTGGTACAGGAACACAAGCCCGTGTATTGGAACGATGAGGAGCAACTTGCTGCTTATACAGAGAATTTGAAACAAATGGTTCTTAAATTGGAATCACAGGTTTGTTTACTAATATTTTCAACCACCACTTACACTAATACTCCATATTTATAACAATATTATGCTACAGCTGATTATTTGACGTATAGATATATAACATTTTTATTTTCCAGTCATAAATAATTTTGTATCCAATTTTCAGAATACGTATCTTACTAGTCAGCATGTAGCGATACGAAATATAGTGGCAAAACTCATGGACACGGAATTACTCGCCAAACAAAACGAATGGAAGAAAAGCATTAACGACATACGGAGTATTATAGAAAAGGTGAGTTTTGTATTTCAGAGTCTGTTATATTCATTTTGCAACCTTTTGCAGTTTGTAATTAAGACGAGTTTTTGTATTGTAAGCTTTATCAATGTAAATAGATTATATTATTGTACCTCTGATTTGAGTTCTAATGTCAAACCAATACTTTTTAAGTGAAATTACATCATAATATATGTTTATATGTTGTTGAACGTAATTATTGCAGGTGGAGAGCAACGGTTACACAAACACGGAGATGTGGCGCTCTCACTGGGAGCTGCAAATTTACAAAGCGATGGAGTGCCAATACATTCGCGCACTGTTGTCTTTGCACACTAACTTTCCACCTATGCACGTGGAACTCGTTCTCCGGTACGAATTAGAATACTTAGTTTTATATACTAATATATATTATGTATTATATGCTTAATGCGTACTGTACTGGAATATGACATTTGAAGAAGTACAATACGTAATTTGAGTAGATGCTCATTTTAATAAGGTCACTTTTAGAGATGGTCCATAGCAGCTTATAAAACGTATCTCATTCATCATCATCATCATTGCCAAGTCACTATAATTATAATATATAGAAAACTATTGGTACAATTAATAAATGTTGATTTATAACTACAAAATAATTTGAATAGGATTTGGCTTTTATGAGATCTCAAAACTTTTTACGATGCAAAGACTGCATCGAGAGACTTGGCATTTTTTTACATTTAATGTTTTTTGTGGGTGTGAATATAATATCAAAAATAATAGGTCCATCAGAAAAATAAGGTCTATCTTGCAGCATATGAGTTTGTCCACTGAACTATCCGTTTATTCCGAGAATAGTATAAATGGTAACCTATATGTTACTTTTGTCTCAAATCTACTTGTACGCAAATTTATTCACTAGTTTTTTAAATGAAACAGCACCAGTTACTCGTTTCATCGTATTTCAATACCCACGTAACTAATACCCGAGTGCTCATAAAGCGGTCGCAGCGTGCGCGTGAGCCCGCCGCTGGAGGAGGCGCGCGCGCAGCTGTACCACGCGCTGCGCCGCCTCGTGGCGCTGCCCGCGCACTTCCCCACACTGCGCGCGCTCGCGGTAGACCGGCCGAGCCTCTTCGCCTCCATTGTTGACAAGTATGTACAGATATTCATCAAACTCTAAATTTACATAGTATAATACTAATTAACTCTTTATTACACTAATGAAAAACTATAAAACAAACAGCAAAGAAGAATGTATGAATGGCATATAGGATTTTTTTATTATACCTTCAGGTATCACAAAAGTCTCTTGGTGTTATCATAAAAGTTCTTGAAGATTGTTCTTGGCTATTTAACATAACAGTGCTTAACCTGATTATAACGTGACTTATTAGTTTACACTGTAAATTTAGCTAAGTCACAGAAATAATTTTAAATAGTGTCAATAAAATTATAAATAATGTCTGTCGTATGGTTATTAAGGCACAGTTGGGTCGGCAACAAGGCGGTGCGTCAGATAGAGCGCGCTCTGACGTCACTGAGCACGCTGTGCGCGGCGTGGAGCGCGCGCGCGGCGCTGGCCTGCGTGCCCGACCTGGACGCGCTGTGCCGGGAACACCTCACTGAACCTGCTCATTGGGAACTTAACTTCAAAGCCTGCAAGGCCTATGGCCAAGCTGTCGCTAAAATGACTTTGTGAGTACGCTTTATAAAATAAACTGCTAAAGACAAGCTGCTAAATTGAGCATAAATATTTACAGGGTGTAAAAGATTTAATTTCGAAAGTTTGGAGGGTACGTTTAGACGTCCTCGTCGTCGTCGTCGGATATAATAGGATTTCAATTTTGTCCATATTTTTTACTTAAACAGATATGCAGTATTTTCTTTCTTATATATCTTAATAAAGCCATGAAGCAATATAAATAAGTATCTTTTGATGGACAGGTAATAGGAATTAATTTTGAAACATCAAAATGTATCTTTATGAAAATCTGCGTCGCGATCAAGTTTTCGGACTCAAGTCTTTTACACCTTGCATATGAACGAAGATTTTATAATGAGTCTGATTAAATGTGTTATTTAAATTTATTAACACTTATTTCAGTGACGACGAAAAAATCGATTGGATATCCGTTGGTACTACATCATTGCGGCGCGAGTTCGAAGCCCAGTCTCGTAATCTATGGACCTGTCTCATGGCATCGCTTCAGAATAGCTGCAGAGATGATA
>JADANM010005989.1:5654050-5668047 GCA_026213755.1 Eurema hecabe | reverse complement strand
AATACTATTGTAACTACTCTACAATTATTCTTTATAGCGTACTAGACAGTAGACTATAGTCTGTAGTGCGTCGGGACTTCGCATTTTTATTGAGGCCATAGTTCTGAGTTATTTGAGCTATGTTTTAATTTTCTTATTAATTATTATGCCTGTCAGATAAGACACGGTATAAATGATTTTATTGTTGCAAAAATATTTTATACTGCACTGTGCACATTGCTCTATTATGAGTAGTTAATTAAGACCTTAATAAACATTAAAACAACCTAAACCTGAACTTTTTAAATATTATTCAATATTGACACTATTTGACTTCATGTACACGCAGTGTGATTAGTAATTAGTAATTACAGTCTAATTAGTAGCACGATTTACGTTTTTATTATTTACTAGCTGTTGCCCGCAACTCCGTCCGCGTGTACTTTCATATAAACTTTGACCCCCCTCCCCTTCCCACCTTATAACCCTTTTTTCCAGTTAAAAAGTAGCCTATGTTACTCTCTATATTTTGAACTAACTGTATGCCAAAAATCAGATTCGATTGATTGCTTAGCTACGGCGTGAAGGAAGGACAAACAAACAAACACACTTTCACGTTTATAATATTATAAGTAAAGTATGGATTTATAGTAAGTATTATGTCATGCATATTTTTAATCCTTACGTAATTATGCACAACATGTTGCATTCGTGTGAATTTTGATCGCAAAGCATTATAATGACTAACAACAAAGTTAAAGGAATGTTTAAGATTTGCGGGGTTTCGTCATCCGCGTCATGTGTCGGCCAGATGTTCTTACGTCTTCCTTGTAACCTTTGAAGTACAAGACTGAAATAACTATTATTACTTAATATACCACTCAATATTATTCTTTGATTGAGCATTTTTATGTTTCGTTTTATTGTGAAGAAAACCGTTGCTTATTTATTAATATGAAATAATATTATATTATTGTAAAATATTAAATACTTTAAAGCGATAAAAATCAAATTTCACAACTCTATCTTATACAAAAGGCTTCTTATAAAAATATGCGATTGTCTGGCAGACATGGCCCTTTTTATTGTTGGTTAAAAATAGTGTATAGAACCAAATTTTAAAGTACTTTTGTCCATTGAAGAACGTGTTTAATTAATAAGTAATTCAATCAGTGTGTCGAAAAAACGACTCAATAAATTTTTGATCTTGATCATTATAAGTAATACATAATTTATCGCACTTGCAAAATGTACGCTCCCACGATAGGTGCGTGCGTACTTGATAAATGTCAAGCAGACAAGTTAGTATCGACGTAATATTACTCAGAATGCAAATAAACTACTCGTATCTGTGTCAGTGCTGATGTAAACGAGAGCTTACAGGATGAAACTGTAAAGTTATCTCGATAAGCCGAGGGCACTGAACTATCGCATACCTTCTGTACGCGACTGCTAAAGATACCGCGTTAATTCGGCCATAAAATATTTCTTTAAATAGCATCTTAAAAATATTTTTTTAATTTAGTCAAAGTTTTCAATCTTTTTGTTGTCATTAAAAAATCAATAGATTTTTTAACAGTTCATACGCTCCATTTATTCAATCCAAAGGAAACCTAAAATCATAGTTTCCACGTATGGAGCGCAAATCTCATTGAAAGAAACATTTGAAAAAGAAAAAAATTGTTTTTGTATGTACCTAGTGCCCAAGATTTGGAAGGATCGTGAAATATTTTTAATTAATACACCGTAATGAAGCTACTGAATTCTAGCATTTGAGGAGTATTTCAAAGAACATAATACTGACCTATAAGCAATTAGTAACTCATATGCTAAATGTTGTGCAAGCAATTTCTAAAATTAGTTTTGAATAATGAATACAAACAATAATAATTCGATTACATTATACATTTAACCGATTACATTGCACATGTAATCGGTAAAATTTCACTTAAAATATAGGTATATTCTAACAACGCTGACGTGATGAATATTTGTAGCAGTAGTTTCTAAATACATCGAGATGTTAGTTTTAAAACGAAGATTGGATGTTGGCCCTTATCACGTGAACTTTGGCACGATAACCGCTATTTAAAAGTGTTCTCTTATCAACACGAAAAAGCGTTCATTCACAGCGACACGATACGACATACTTTGTGGACATCGTGTTAAGAATATTCTTTGTAGGCATTTACTGAATCTTAAAATCTATCTTTAATTACGATTTATAGCGAATCAGTTTATGATGAGTTATTTAAATTTAATCTTTTGTATTCCCTTATTTTTCCTTTCTAAGCTAATAAACAAAACTCTTTTTTGGATTGTTACGAAAACGATTTTGATGTCGCTCGATAACATTGCTGTTTTCATATTGCACTTTTGTATGTGAGATGTATTTGCTAACGATTATAACTCTAAAGTTGTTGAAGCTAGGCTAAGTAGTATTATTTTTAATTTGATTGTTGTAGGTTCGGCATAGATAAGAGGTTATCAACAAAATGGTCGAAACCGTAATAAGTTATCTACAATAGTTTTTGAGGGGCCCACGTTTTTAGTGTATGTTTTAAAAGTACCACTTAACTTAATTTACTTATTTTATTTTTAATCTGTAACCCCTTTCCAAAATGTTTAAATGAAAAAATATTAATTCATCAATTCATTCGAACGTAATTAAAATACGTTCTGCATAAAACTTTAAATAACAAAATGACGTCATCAAAAGTGACATGGTGGCCTACTTTTACAGTACATATCATTTTACAGCACTTTAGATGTTAATGATCGGCAACAAGTTTGCCCACTCATTAATGTTAAATGAGTTGCAATGATTCGTGAGCAATTATACACTCAGCTTCACAATTTAGCCTATACTCGCGATTGGTTCACAACGGTACAATGTATACCTAATGAAAATCACTAGACTATACAATATACTGACTCCATTATACTAAGCATATTACAATTCATTACTCCATATGTACCGGCCATTCCTATATACCTACGGAGTAAAAAAACTAGACAAATACTTAATACAGTCACACCGTCGGACTTCTGCGTTCTTTTGTTAACATATTACAATATAAACAAACATTTTTAATCTCCCCGTGAATGTTTAAAGCTAATTTGACAAATAATCACATCATCCCTCTACTGCGCGGTCGGATCGCGAATGCTTTATCAGTGCCGGATGCGGGAACGGAAGAGCGGCTGCCGACTCGAATATCGCAGTCACTCTACTTGAAAAATTATTAGTTAAAACAATAAATTATATACGTAATTAGCCAAATATGCTTAATTAAGGACTTTAATATATGTTGCATTGAGGAACGTTTGTTATTGGTGGTTTAGTTCAACTAGTATACATATGTTGACTTTTGGTACACTCGGTATTGGACAATTGGTTCGTTCGATAAACTACAAAATTATTAATCAAAAGTAACTACTGATTAACTTATATGGTAGCTTAAAGCAATGATACGTCATACAAAGACATGACATCTTGTTAATCAAGGTCGTATTTAAACGAATTCTCTATTTATATGTAATAAAATGTACGAAAACCCACAAGAGGAATATGAATAATTCGATTTTAATACGTGAATGGTGAACGGTTGCCTGCCTATTCAATGCATTTCAAAGGATCCGTTCCCGCCATTAAAATAGCGAAGAGCATAGGCCGCGCGGCATTAACGAGCAAAACAAAAAGCGCATCCCAAGACGCGTCGTTATTTTGGTTGACCGGTGTTGCCCGATTCTCAGAACGGCACGAGCGAACACGAAAGCGGGAGCGGTCGACGCCTCCACAGGGCCGGATTGCATTGTATGTTTTTTTATGATGGCTTTTAGGCTAAAAGCCCCAAAGAAAAGGAAGAGAAGAAAAAACAATAGCTTTTATTATTTATACCATAGACCCGAGTTTGTCAGTATATGAGCATCTTTTACTTTTTTACGCAAATACTGCTGAATAGATGTTGCTGGAATTTGGCTTGCAGGTATTTTATCACCTGTGTAAGTATATAGGACACATATTAATGCTTTTATCCTGTTAATATCACGCGAACAGTGGCTTAATCAGCAAAGAGACGAAACAGACAATTCATGTGAATTTTTATAGATATTATATTTGTAACTGTATACATTTAACTTTAAATACGTAATTCATTTAAAAAATTAGATAGGTATTTTAATAAAAGACTTAATTTTATTAAATAACATTAATGATAAACATACAGTATTAAAATATTTATTAAATTCTATTGAATAGTGTAATTTACGCGCATTTAATATAACAGCGTTTTTAGTATTTTTATTTAATACTATAATAATAATTAATAAAATGTGACTTGAATACGGCTCTGTTGACGTAACAAAGCAGAGCTTACTAGGCTCGCCTGAGGCGGGGAAGGCCGGGGGAGGGATGCGGGCGGCGCGAGAGTAGCGAAGGCGACTAGCTGGACAGGCAGTGCAGCGAGAGGCGTGCGGAGAGCCGGTGCGCGCGATGGCTCCATACGCCGCCTTTATTATCTTCGCGCTTATCAATGTCGCCAGCGCGGTATATAACCGAGACCGCGATAGACAACGAGCCGATCCCCGCTTGTTGGATCGGGCCTGTGAACTCAGTTCCTGTTATCCCGCAACTGGAAATTTACTCATCGGCCGTGAGGCGAGGCTTTCGGCCTCCTCCACTTGCGGTGCTTATGGCCGCGAGCGATACTGCATTGTTTCCCATCTCGAAGAAAGAAAGAAATGCTTCTGGTGCGAATCGACAAATAGCACTGTGCACAACCCTACTCTCAACCACCGAATACAAAATATAATATACAAGTACTATCCCGGGACCCGCAGTAAGTCGTGGTGGCAGTCCGAAAATGGAAAAGAAAATGTTACGATACAACTCGATATGGAAGCGGAATTTCATCTTACCCATTTAATAATACAGTTCAAAACATTTCGGCCGAAAGCTATGTTAGTAGAGAGGTCCTTTGACTTTGGCAAAACATGGCGAGTGTATAGATATTTCGCGCATAACTGCGACGAAGCTTTCCCTTCTGTACCAAAGCATACACAGCGGAGCTTAACTGAAGTTGTCTGTGAGTCACGGTATTCAGGTGTTGCGCCATCCACAGAGGGAGAAGTGATATTTAGAGTGTTGCCACCTAATATAAATGTTACAAACCCTTACTCGGAAGAAGTCCAAAATTTACTTCGGATGACGAATTTAAGAATAAATTTCACAAAACTTCACACGCTCGGTGACGATTTACTTGATAATAGAGCTGAAATACAAGAAAAATACTATTATTCTATTTATGAAATGACTGTGCGAGGTTCATGTTCATGTTATGGTCATGCTTCGCGATGCCTTCCAATGCCAGGCGTTGATTCAAAAAATAATATGGTTCATGGCCGCTGTGAGTGCACCCACAATACCCGAGGATTGAATTGCGAATACTGTGAAGATTTTTATAATGATTTACCGTGGCAGCCTGCTGTTGGCAAAACTTCAAATGCTTGTAAAAGATGTACTTGCAATAATCATGCAACCACGTGTCATTTTGATCCAGCTGTATATAACAAAACGGGTAAAATAAGTGGAGGAGTTTGCGATAATTGTCAACATAACACAATGGGCGTTAATTGTGAACGATGCAAACCAACGTTTTACCGAGACCCAGCTCTGGACATTCAAAGTCCTGACGTATGTAAACAATGTGATTGTGACCCAGAAGGAACAACGGATAAAGAAATCTTATGTGACGATGAAACTGATACCACCAATAATAAAACTGCAGGAAGATGCTTATGTAAATCAAACGTAGATGGCTCTCGTTGTGACAGATGTAAAGATGGATATTGGAACTTTAATCCTCAAAATCCTGATGGGTGTGAAGTATGCTCATGTGACAGATTAGGAACAATTAATGAAAGAGGATGCGATCCGGCTACTGGCAATTGTTTCTGTAAACGACATGTAACCGGAAGAAATTGTGACCAATGCTTACCTGAATTTTACGGCTTATCGGACAGTGACGATGGTTGCTCGCCTTGCGACTGCGATGTCGGTGGATCTATAGATCGAGATTGCGATGTAATCACTGGTCAGTGCAAATGCCGCCCTAACGTAACGGGCCGGCGATGCGATCAGCCTATACAAAACTTCTTTGTTGGTGCTCTAGATTCTATAGTATTTGAAGCTGAATCGAGCCAGTGTGATTCCCAAATCGATGATAACGCAATTCAGAGTCAAATATGCCACGTTGTGATAAGAGAAAACTTCCCCGACGGTAGGAAAGAAACTTGGACCGGCCCGGGATTCATGAAAATACCAGAAAGTAGTACATTAGTGTTTGTTATTAATAATTTAAAAACCAGTATGAATTATAACGTTCTTATAAGATATGAACCTCAATCCGCAATTAATTGGGAAGAAGCTACTATATTAGTAAAAAGACCTCTGCCTATTGATCCTGACTCACCTTGTGCTAAGGTTCGTCCTGAAGACGATAGAATTTCAACGAGCTTACCAGCAAATCAACGCAGTGTTCTAGTTCGACCTCCCATTTGTCTAGAAAAAAACAAAGAGACAGAAGTTCGCATATATTTAGGTAAACAAGATGGCAGGACATCGAATAGTAGAGCGACTGTATTAATCGATTCTATTGTTCTCATTCCTTCGTTTGATGATTTACCTTTCTTATCCAATGGAAGTACCTCAAGGGATGAATTCGAAAGATACAACTGTGGAGACCAGTATTACTACGATTTAAACAGGGAGAATATTCCAGAAATATGCAAGAACTTACACGCTAGCATTGGATTCTATATAAGAAATGGTTCAGAATCGTGTCAATGTGACCCGTCTGGTTCTAAAAGTCATCAATGTGACCCTCGTACTGGATATTGTCATTGTGTTGAAAATATTGTAGGTGCAAGATGTGACCGTTGTGCCCCTGGAACTTACGGATTTAGTAAATTTGGGTGCAAACGCTGCGACTGTAATAGTATCGGTTCACTTGATAATTTCTGTGATGCTACCAGTGGTCAATGTAAATGTAGAGCAAACACATATGGAAGGGCATGTGATTTATGTCAACCAGGTTACTTTAACTTCCCCAATTGTCAACAGTGTGACTGCAACGGACATGCTATAGAATGTGACGATAAAACGGGTGCTTGTAAGGAATGCCGAGACTACACTGAAGGACATCGTTGCGAAAGATGTATAGAAGGATTCTATGGTGATCCACGACTGGGTATCGATATTCCTTGTCGTCTTTGTCCTTGCCCTGGTATTAAGGGTGATCCCAATAAGAGTAGTCACGCCGATCGATGTGAACTTGATCCTGAAACAAAGGACGTTGTATGCGATTGTAAAGAAGGCTATGCAGGACTCCTTTGTGATATTTGCGCTGATAACTATTATGGTGATCCAATAAAGGGTACATGTGAAAAATGTGATTGCAACGATAACATTGATATTACAAAACCCGGTAACTGTGATCCTTACACTGGAAAATGTCTTCAGTGCTTACATCACACAGCAGGAGATCACTGCGAATATTGCGAAGATGGTTACTTTGGAGATGCACTAGAACAGGCATGCTACAAATGTAACTGTTCTGTGTTGGGTACAAACTTTACACTTGGCAACTGTGATCGTGTGACAGGGCAGTGTCCGTGTTATAAAAATGTGATGGGTGTTGATTGTGATCAGTGTACAGAAAACCATTGGAGAATTGCACTTGGAAAGGGTTGCGATCCCTGTGAATGTGATCCCATAGGTTCGTTATCTCCTCAATGCAACCCATATATAGGAAAGTGTGATTGTAAACCAGGCCATGGCGGAAGACAATGCGATGAATGTCAAGAAAACTACTGGGGTGATCCGAATATTCAATGTTATGAATGCGATTGTGATATATATGGTTCGGTGTCCCCACAATGTATGCGTGAAAATGGGTCGTGCGTATGTAAACCAGGCATTGGTGGATATAAATGTGATATGTGTGCTCGAGGCTACCTTGGGGACGCACCTCAATGTTACGCATGTGGTGAATGCTTCGATAGTTGGGATCAAGTTATTATTAACTTACGTTTACAAACAGAATATGCAATTGGAAATGCTAGTAAAATAAAAGTAGTAGGTGCAACAGGAGCTTACACGAGAGATTTTGAAGAAATGACTAAAAAGTTAACCGACATTGAGAGTACTCTCGAGAGTGCAAAGTTAGGGCAAGCGACCGTTAAAGAGCTGATTTCTAATATATCACGTTTACAAGAACATCTAGAAGGAGCTGAGAAAAAGATCAAAGACAGCAATGAGAATTTGAATGCTATTACTTCTAAAATCAACTTGGGCAATGTAACTCTAGATGGTTTAAGATCTGCCATCGAACATCTTAAATCAAAGACTGTTGAGTTAGGTAATAACGCAACTAAGTTACAAGAAGCTAATCTAGAAGGCGCGCTTAACTTAACTCGTGAAGCTAAACAAAGAGCAATCAAAGCCGCTGATGATGCTGAAAGTGTACAAACCGTTATTGCTAACACTGACAGACAAATAAAAAATACCGATAGGCTTATAGAAATGCAATACATAAACTTTAATAATACACAGAATGAAAATGACAAAAAGTTAGACGACTTACAAGAAGTTATGTCTCAATTAGATGCAGAATTGCCAAAAATTAATGAAAAAATGTGTGGACAAGACAGTGACACATGCGATATTTGTGGTGGAGCTGGCTGTGGTAAGTGTGGTGGAATATCATGCGATCAAGGAGCTATCACTAAAGCTGAACAAGCCTTAGATTTTGCAAACAAAACAGAGCATAGAATAAAAGAGCACGAACTAACAGCAGAAGACTTATTTAGATCAGTAACACAGGTCAAACAGGATACTAAATATGTTCGTTCGAGAGCTGAAAATTTAGCAAACGCATCACTTGAATTTAAACAATCTGTGGAAAAAGTAACTAATGAAAGCAATGCTTTAGCAGCAGAATTAAAAGAGTTTCTTTCTAATACATCCAATACTCCCGCCGATGTACGAACATTAGCGAATGATATTCTTAACTTATCAATTCGTATCGAGCCAAAAGAAATAACTGAATTATCACAAAAAATAAACTCGACTGTATCTCAGCTAACAAATATAGAAAATATAATAACAGAAACAAAACCAGATTTAGATAGAGCCAAGGCACTAAAGCAAAATGCCACGTCTGTGAACAAAGCAGCAAACCTTACATTGGAAATGGCTAATAAAGTTTTAGATGCATTAGATGAAGCACAAGCAGCACAAGATGCGGCTGAAAACGCTATTGATAGAGCGAACAACGATATCGAAGCCGCTAAATCTGATCTCTTACCTATAGCTTTAGAGACAGAACAAGCACAGAAAAAAGCTAATGAGACGATGGACGAAGTAGAAGGGTTACGATCACGCTTGTCAGACTTACAAAAAAATATTCTTAAAATCGAAAGCGATGCAGATCAAGTGAAACAAGAAGCTAACGATGTTGTAAATAGAGCAGAGGCAGCAGAGCAAAAGGCAAGACAATTGCGACAAGACTTTAAAACAACTAATATGTCTCTTTCTGACAGAGCCAACCAAACATCTAATTCAAGAGAACGTGCCCAATTTTTACTAACCAGAGCTACTAAACTTGCGAGTGACACACAAATGCAGCTTAAGCTACTTGCCAATATGGAAGAACTTTATAATGACCACAATGAACAACTTAACGTCTTAGAAAAGGAAATAGGCGAGCTCAATTCACAAATGAATTACTATTTATCCGAGATAACGAAACGCTCTGACAACTACAGATCTTGTACCACGTAATATCTTAATAATAATTAATTGAATCGATTCTTGTTATTGCTAAGTGCCATGAAATATTTGTATCAACAACTGATTGTGTGAGTGTAGTGTGACTACGTAATATGATGAATAATGTGCAAATTTTTGGTATATTATTATTTTTGTAATATACACATCCTTTTTATAATTATAAGAAGTGTACTTTAATAACAATAAATATATATGGTAAAATACTTCAAAGGATATAGTATAAGCACATTCTTCACAGTAATATAATATAAATATTTGTCCTACGATTGTAAATATTATTGGAATCTGTCGACAGTTAGCACCTTTTAATATTCTATAGAAGGGATCAAACTTATACTGTTTGATAAAAAATCCAAAGAGTAATGATAGTTTATATTGATTATTTTTAATTGTCCTTGTAAACATAAGTTTTAAGTTAAACAAACTCAAATAATTATTCGTAATCATGGCTTCCATTGACAAAGATTTATATTGTTTGGTTTTAGTACGTATCAACAGACATGTACATCAGATGAGGTCAAATAGGTGTACTTTCAATCTCGAAATATGAATAGTAAAACCTAATTAGATACCTTATTGTTTACGAATATCTAGAATCTATGTCTTGCATTTATATATACATATTATATTCTAAACTAAGCTTAATGGTTTATTAGGAGTCAGGCTATTTTTATTTTAAACACTTTTTGCATTTAAGGCACAAATACTTAACTGTAGATATTACTGCCTTTGTTAATAAAACATTTCCAATATTCACATTGTTTTATTGAATACCCCAACAAATCTATTCACTGCCAGGCAATAGAGCTATTTTAATACTATTGTTTGTACTTTGTATTATTCTTGCGTCTACTATTTATGGTTAAATTGAAATTTAAATAGTTCTATTTAAATATAATGCTATACAATATTCTCACCCCATTATCTTCCAAAATACTTATTGCTTTTTAAAGCTTTTGCATATCTTATAAATACTTACTCCATTTGATAACAAGAAAATTCATAATTTTCATATCCTTGCTGTTATCCAAAAATCAAATTAACCTCTAATTTCCTTAGTTTATTCATATCAATTATAACTTGGACTTCTTTATACTTTTGCGTATATTAATAGGTTGATCCGTTAAATATAATTATTCCATGATTAATAACTACGAATAGTCGTAGCAGTTAATCTCCGTCTTGAGAATTTATGTCTATCATAATATTAGAACCAAATTTACGCAGTGATAAATTTATTCAATAATTATTTTGTAAATCTTTAGAATAGCGCCCATTAGCATAAATATATCGGGGATATAAATAAAAAGTTATTTGAAGTTAAATTACATTGTATTAACAATACGATTTAAAAGTAAAAATGTAACATATGGATTAACGTTTTTCACTACTGTGACGAAACACGTTTTATATCAGGTATCTCATATTTTATTTTAATTTAAGGTGGCTATACCTAGAGCCTATACTATATAATGACGAGGGTGAACTGGGTGCAAAATTCCGGAAGGTAGACCAGGGATTTAAACAAGTTGCTAGAATTATAGAATCGGACCCCCGACTATCAGCTCTACTTCAATCTGCAAGACTACAGTCGATGGTCGACGCAATATCTGAACAATTGAGCGCCTGTCAGTCTGCTCTTAATCAGTACATCGACGTAAGTGATGAACTTTTGATTACAAACATTGAAACTTGACCTCATCATATAATACATAGAGACGCAATTATTACTACCGCTAGTACTTTGTTCGTCTATCATTCAATTGTTCCTTAAACCCTAACTAGTACGGATGCCCTTAGAATTTGTAGGAATAAATTAGAATTTGTCGTATTCGCTAAGTCAGCGTGAGCGCCGGTTTAGACATATTAAATGTATGAACATATATGTATTTAATAAAATTGTCAAATGGCAAATGCTCTTTCCAAGTTATCCGCTAAAACAAACAAAGAGATTTTGAGAGACCCTAAAATTTATTATTATTGATATTAAATAGTTATCTTACGCTGTCTTTCAAAAAATAAGTAATACGCAAGTACATTATCTTATAAAACATATCCAGGACTAACTGTACGTGAATCCTAATGAACGCTGAAGCAAGCGAACGCAAATGAGTCATTGCGTCACCTGATGGTATACGATAAAATATAAATAGAAACCTTTAATGTGTTCAAGCTTGCGGCTTTAAAGTTTTATTAGCTTCAAAATAAAGTCAAACCTCAACTTTAATGCTTGTTTAACTATCACATTTCATACTGTGTTATGAAGAAATATAGACTATGGATTTTTTTATAAAATTCATTCAAATTTAAACCAATCAAATAATTTATAAGTACTTTTAAAATCCGATTCATAACTTTCAGGAAAAGCGTTTAGTTTTTCCAAGACTTTACTTCTTAAGCGATGATGATTTGCTGGAGCTTCTTGGTCAAGCTCGATCAGGTGCTGAGGGTAGAGAAAATGTCTTGCAATCACACCTTAAGAAACTATTTCCGGGTATAACTGGGGTGCAACTCGGCTCTGGTGGCTTATCCATAACAACTCTATGTAGTCAGTATGAGGAGACATTTCAACTAGACCATCCAGTCGACATTGACTGTCCTGTCGAGGTACTTTTTTTGGCGGAATATTTTCTTACACAAAATATATTGAATATTTTGTTGGTAATTTCTTATTAAAAATCATTATATGAACAGCTGTTAATTAATTACAGATATGGCTTAAACATTTAGAAAGCGAAATACGTTCTTCGTTAAAAAATATGACGTTGCAATGCGTCAGTACAAATACTGTAAGGGACGACGATCCATTTTCGCTGCCGACGCAAATAATGTGCCTAGTGCAGAACATTCGATTTACTGAGCAAGCTGAAAAGGCGATAAGCAACAAGGAACTGCGTAACTTAAGAGATAATATTATTAAACAAAACTTGAATTTCGCAACCGTTGAAGTCGAAGATGAGAATGAAAAGTATAAGAAGCAAGCTTTAATCTTGCAATATGCTTACTACAAAAACGTGGTGGATGTTTTGATAAGTAACAACGTTGCTTCCACTGCAGAATGGCTTTGGCAAAAACAGTTACGGTATGCGTTGCTTTTTTATTAAAAAACATTTACAATTATAACTACAAATAGCATACAGTTTTTATCTAAATTACATTACTTAATAGGTTCTACTTAGTAAACTCGAAAGAAGTTGTAGCCAGGATGGGTTTGGCTGAAATTTCATACTCTTACGAGTACCTTGGATCTCAAACAGGCCAGTTTGTACGCACGGAACTTGCCGAAGAATGTTTTCTTATATTGACACAGGTACTGATTAAATAATAATATTAATATGAATATATACATTTAATTTCTGTTTTGGATTACTTTTTGCTATTTATAATAAAACAATATAAAGAATATTCGCCTCTTTTACAGTCTCTTCACTTTGGATTTGTTGGTAATCCATTTGGTCCAGCCGGGACAGGAAAAACGGAGTCTGTTAAAGCTTTGGGTGGCTTGTTCGGCCGATTAGTGCTAGTATTCAACTGCGATGAGGTAAGACAATAATAATCTTTCCTCGATATTTATCATCTTATGCAGTAGTTGTAATAATAACTTTACTATAATATGATACTTCAAAGATCATATTATCGTAAATTTGATACTTATTTAGTTTGAGAACTTCAATTGAACCCACAATGACATACATAATACATATACAAACTGCTAAAATTATTTCTCTTTATTTTGGCTTCGCCGTAGTCGGATAATAATGTAATACAGAATTATTATAAACCATATATATTTTTAAGCAATTAATAAGAAAATATAAATCATACGTGTCTGCCTCTGTATCCCTATGTGTTACTGTTAGACACAATTTGCTCTGACTTTAAGTTATTCGTAATAAATAGGAACATTTTATGTTTTTATTTTAGTTTCACTAAATAAAGTGGTTTACTTTTCTTTTTAACGTTTCAGGCAATGGACGGAGAATGTATGGGACGACTTTTAACTGGTCTAGCTCTCAGCGGCTCTTGGGGATGTTTCGACGAGTTCAATAGATTATCTGCCGACACGTTAGCTACAGTGTCACATCAGTTCACGTCATTATTGTCTGCTATGCAAAAATTAAAAACCGAATCAGAGGCAACTGCCCTGTTAAATGGAAAGCAGGTA
>JADANM010005989.1:5609936-5630439 GCA_026213755.1 Eurema hecabe | reverse complement strand
GTTCCAAAACATTATCTAGTACTCAAAAGTCTATTAAAAATAATGCCGTCAAAAATTATTGCTCATTTGAATGTATATTAATAATAATCTTGATTTCCTGGTATATTTGATTTATAAAGCTGTAAAATCATTGGACTCTGTACGGCAACTTTTTTTTTAACATGACATTATAAAATACAATCGTTACATAGTATTGCCGTTCAAAAGAAATTGTTCTAAAAAAAATTATAGAGATTGAAATTTTTTAAATTATAGCAAAAGTTTAAATATTCATAGATTAATAAAATATAGCAATTTTCTAGATTTTCCTTCTGTTCTAAATAGTATTAAGTTATATAAATTAGGAAAAAGTGATGCCGTACATTTAAATGCATACCATATCTTTTAGGCTGATGAAAATGATGTGAATAAATGAAACACCTTTTTTTTAGCATCCATAGCCTATTGGTTACAAGGTCGATGGTATTTGTTTGTAGGCATTACACCTAATCTGTGCTATGTAGGTACTTCTCCTTATATGTTGTTTTAGCTCCCGGAAACAAGGGGGAAATGAAGTTGCTTCCAATTTCATAGTTGTCTTTTTAATAGCTTTTCGATGTATAAATCCTATCGAATATGATACACCTTGCTTCGTTGACTGTTTTTCTTGCTTTAACGTTGTATAAAACGCATACATATTCTTGCAGAACATTGAACGTTTGTTCCATGAGAAGCGGATTTAAAACAAACGTATTATGCCCCATTTCAATAAATCCATCTAGGAACTTCCCAGATTTCTCCAATACTTTTAATGGTCTGCCTTTACCCTTCCTATAAAATGTTTATAAAAATATGTTGTTGTCCTATAAAATTCGCTCCGTAAGCGATATACTTACATATATGTAAATTGTATTTATTTGATATTTATATTACTTTTTTATCAATATGAACTTTCAGATTTGTACGGCATTAACTTTTTATAAATTATTACATTAAGTAAAAATAAACTATCTAAATGTCGTATAAAAAAAATTTCGTCATGAATTTCACCTTACATTTTGTTATATGGATTTTTCTTACATTTCGTTCTATGGATTTTTCCTTGAGTTTTTATTTCCCTACAAACCTTTGGACCAATGAAAATGTACGGCATGTAAAGAAATATTATCTACGCATAAAATACTTTCAAAATAAATTAATTTTATGTTGATTCAAATCACCCCCCCGGACCACGGAAAGAGAGAGGGTTGCAACCCTCGATTTTTTTCCTTGTCGCATGATTTTTGTACGGCGTTGCGGAATAATGGATTAGAAGCTATATTAAAACAGAATGAAACTGATGCCGTACAGAATAAAATGACCAAATTTACCCTGGAAAGTTTCAGAAAAAAAAATTACCGACTTTGTGGCGCAACATTTTTCACGGCACTGCGCGCTTTCTTATTATTTTTCATGGATTTACCGATGGTAAAAATGCCGTACAAAAATATATGACCCAAGGCCAAAAGGTACTCACCCTACCTGCGCTTTTGAATTCTCACCAGCACTCAGTTGGACAGCTTACAAGTGACGGCATAGAGCTGAATCTTATTATTTTATGCTCTTATATCGTCCTACATACGTCACCTGCTGGTTTTTATGACCCATCCATTTTTTGGACATGGGCCTGTAGTCTATATATAAAGTTCCTATTCTTATTATAAGTAGTATACAGAGCTGAATCGTCCACGGTAATAAATGTGTATCGCGAATTTTATTTTTGTCCAATTGAATCTGATTCTTCTTTCATAAGACACTTAGGTCGGATCTTCCCCCCCCCCCAACTTGTTTTTGCCTTGTCGTGGCGGGAGGACTTAGTACCAATGAAATCTGTGACTCACTCGATGAGCCATGTGGCTTCATGCGCGGAAGCTAAAAGGAACAACCGGTGGGGTCGCTCTCCGTATCTCTCTAATTATGTGAGAGAACTGGAGAGTGGCCGGAGCGACGGAGTCCCAACCGGAGGAAGAGGCGGCCACATCACACTTAGCGGCTGCCGGCACCAGGCGGGATTGCGGGACGATTGCTTCGTGCGCCCTCAGCAAGTCCGCCCCCCGAATGGGTGCGCGACCGCACATCGGTGGCTTTTAGTAGGTAGGGCCCTATCCTATCCGTACGGGATTTCCCACCGTCAAAAAAAAAGGTCACTGGCATTCTGGCCCCAGACGGTTTGCTTAGGCCGCCCTGATGGAAACCTCTTGGGTTGAGGGGCAGAGCAGGATCGAGCGGTCAGGCTGCCCGCCTTGACTCGACGGGAGAAAGGTGCGGGCGGATAGGGCAGGGATTTGAGGATTTGAGCACCTCATTATCATATTGGTGAATCAACTTATAATATCGGTGACCAGAAATAATAATCGGTGCCTTTTTTATATTTTTAGAAATAGGTATATTTTAAGAATATTAAATATCCTAAAGATAATATAAAACTTCAAAAATGTACATCATTAATTATTACATAGTATATAACAAAGTCACTGTCGCTGTCTGTCTGTCCCTATCCATGCTTAGATCTTTAAACCCACGCAACGGATTTTGATGCAGTTTTTTTTTAAGGTTTATATGTATAATACATGCATAATATAGGAGAGGAAGACTGATAAATTTAGAGGTTTCTAATGTGATGTCGTAAATAAGAACGTTTTTTTGCGCTTCTATTGCAAACGTTTGATTGCAAACCTATTGCAAATTACCAAAATATTGTACTACAGTATTATTCACCTTAAAAAATTCTAGCGCAAAAGTCCGCGATGGCATATGTCTATCTCTTAGGGATAACTCACCATAACCATTTTTAATCCTTTACTAATAAATCGTTATTTACGAAGTGATTTTAAACTATACAACATTAATCCTTATCCAATTAAGTACCTTAAATAATGTTGCATTTATTATAGATCAATTTGCTTTTTACAGCATGTAATTTAAGTGAAAAGTTCCAGGATACTACAAATTTAAAATGCAGGGACGTAGTCGTTGCGGCGCCGCGGCGGTACGCACCCGCGGCCGGCCGGGGGTCACGTTGACAAAAAAGCTGTGAACGTTGTCTATGATGACATTCTGTAGTTGCAGCCGTGCGAAGCAGGGGCGGGTCACGTAAAGATTATAAATAAAAAAGTTAAACGATATAATAGAAAAATGCCACTTGTTGTAATTTACCCACTGTATACTTCGCACCCATCAGGATTTTGAGGATTAAAGTTCCAATATCCGTCTTTACATCTGTCACAACGAGAGCCTTCTACGTTTGCTTTACATAAGCATTTTCCAGCTGTTTTATTATTGCTGATATCCGTTTCATCGTCACATAGGACTTCTTTATCCGTTGTTCCTTCTGGGTCACAATCACATTGTTTACATACGTCAGGACTTTGAATGTCCTGAGCTGGGTCTCGGTAAAACGTTGGTTTGCATCGTTCACAATTAACCCCCATTGTGTTATGTTGACAATTATCGCAAACTCCTCCACTTTTTTTACCCGTTTTGTTATATACAGCTGGATCAAAATGACACGTGGTTGCATGATTATTGCAAGTACACCTTTTACATGCATTTGGAGTTTTACCAACAGCAGGCTGCCACGGTAAATCATTATAAAAATCTTCACAGTATTCGCAATTCAATCCTCGCGTATTGTGGGTGCACTCACAGCGGCCATGAACCATACTATTTTTTGACTCAACGCCTGGCATCGCGAAGCATGACCATAACATGAACAAGAACCTAGCACAGTCATTTCGTAAATAGAATAATAATATTTTTCTTGTATTTCAGCTCTATTATCAAGTAAATCTTCACCGAGCGTGTGAAGTTTTGTGAAATTTATTCTTAAATTCGTCATCCGAAATAAATTTTGAACTTCTTCCGAGTAAGGGTTTGAAACCTTTATATTAGGTGGCAACACGCTAAATATCACTTCTCCCTCTGTGGATGGCGCAACACCTGAATACCGTGACTCACAGACAACTTCAGTTAAGCTCTGCTGTGTATGCTTTGGTACAGAAGGGAAAGCTTCGTCGCAGTTATGCGCGAAATATTTAAACACTCGCCATGTTTTGCCAAAATCAAAGGATCTCTCTACTAACATAGCTTTCGGCCGGAACGTTTTAAACTGTATTATTAAATGGGTAAGATGAAATTCCGCTTCCATATCGAGTTGTATTGTAACATTTTCTTTTCCATTTTCGGACTGCCACCACGACTTACTGCGGGTCCCGGGGTAGTACTTGTATATTATATTTTGTATTCGGTGGTTGAGACTAGGGTTGTGCACGGTGCTATTTGTCGTTTCGCACCAGAAGCATTCCTTTCTTTCTTCGAGAGGAGAAACAATGCAGTATCGCTCAGAGCCATTAGGACCGCAAGTGGAGGAGGCCGAAAGCCTCGCCTCACGGCCGATGAGTAAATTTCCAGTTGCGGGATACCAGGCTCTATCGCGGTCTCGGTTATATACCGCGCTGGCGATATTGATAAGCGCGAAGATAATAAATGCGGCGTATGGAGCCATCGCGCGCACCGGGTCTCTCGCTTCACTGCCCAGAGCTGAGTGCCTGTCCACAGTTCAGCTAGTCGCCTTTGTTACTCTTGCGCCGCCCGCATCCCGCCCTCCTCCACCCTCCCCCGGCTTTCCCCGCCTAAGGCGAGCCTAGTAGAGTCCTTTTCATGAAAGAAGTCCCGTGACGATTTTTGGAACTAAATTTGACAAGTCAGCCATCGATGTTGTTAAGTTTTTTCGTTTATATAGCATAGCACTTAGTAAAAAATACGTTTTCGATAGGCAGTAATTTCATTTTTTAAACCCATACTATAACAATAGACATCCATACAATAACAGATTAGTGAAACAGGTATAATTTTTGTTTCATTTAAAAGTATAGTTGGTAGACATTTTTTACAAATCAACTCATGCGATAGCCCATGCAATAAGTCCAAACAACTAACGTTAAGATGGCTGTCGTGTTACCGTGAAATCATTTTTAGACTATTTTTCTTTTAACTATGTTACTAGATTTCTGAATTGTAAAACATACACTAAAATAAATTGGCACACAAAAACAAATTATATCCGTTCTAAATTGCGAAGATAAAATAAAAATAAACAATATCATAATTAAAGAAGTTAAATCGGTATGGAATCTAGGACTGGTCATGGACGGAGAACAAAAATTGATACAACTCACAAATAATAAAAAAACAGCTTTTTTACACTTAAAACCCTCTACAAAATAAGACCATATGTCAATAGTGAACTCCGCCATCTTCTAACAGAATCCCTCGTCTTATCTCATTTTAACTATTGTAGTGGAACAATTTACGGACCCAAACTGAACCATCAATACAACGTGTGCAAAATGCATGCGTCCGATTCCGTGAGGCCATGAGGCCGTTCAAGTTCTTAGCAGCCAGTATATGGAGTGATCTGCCACCACAACTATGAATTAATATAAGTCTTTATTCTTTCAAAACTAAGTATAAATCAGCATTATTAAACCGACAACTTGCTGCCGAGAACGTGAAGCCCTCCTATGTAAAGGAAATCAAAGTGAAAGACTTTAACAATAACCTTTTTTAATAAAAATAATTATAAATAATAATAATAAAAAAAACTTAACTCACATTCACTTATATTCACTCACACTCACACAAATACACAACACACGCACGTACACACTCAAACATATATATTTAAAAGCTTATTTATCTTTTTTGTTTAATTTATAATATCTTTACAGGTTAAATAATTGTAGTTTTGTGTTTGATTTAATTAATTTATATTTTATTTTTTTGAGATCATTTTCTTTATCGTATTATTATTTTTTTATTCAAGTTTGTGTTTCTTTTTCTATAATTTATTAAATTTCATGTTTTTTAACGTGGCCCACCTGATGTAATTCGCTGAAACGGGGAAGCTGAAAACCAGCGCTATATAGTACTCTGTGTAGTACAAGCTGAGCCCCTTTGCTGTTATTTGTTTGTGTATCCTTCTTATTGTATTTTCTTCATTCTGTATTTATAACAGCAATGAACGATTATTTTATTTTATTTTAAAAACGTGGGCCTCTCAAAAAATATTGTAGATAACTCCTATTACGGTTTCGACCATTGGTGACCTCTTATCTATGACGAACTTACAACAATCAAATTAAAAATAATACTACTAAGCCTAGCTTCAACAACTTAATAACCTATTATAATGGATTATCGTTATCAAATACTCCACACATACAAAAGTGCAATATGAAAACAGCAATGTTAGTGAAGGATTATATATCTTCATCTACATAAAACCTCGTTTTCCTAATAGTCCGCAAAAAGGTGTTTAGTTTATTAGCTTAGAGAGGAAAAATAAGGAAATAAAAAAGATTTAATTTAAATTAGTCATAGCTAACTAGTGAGCTACACAAAATATAGCTTTTTAAGAGTCAGAAAATGTCTACAAAAAATATTCTTAACACAATGTCCACAAAGTATGTCGTATCGTGTCGCTGTGAATTAACGCTTTTTCGTGTTATTATAAGAACACTTTTAAATAGCGGTTATCGTGCCAAAGTTCACGTGATAAGGGCCGACATCCAATCTTCGTTTTAAAACTAACATCTCGATGTATTTAGAAACTGCTGCTACAAATATTCATCACGTCAGCGTCATTTCACGTTCACGTCAAGAAATATGTTTATTGGTAATAATTATATATAATTAAATACTTATATGAAATTTTACGGATAACATTACACCGTATTATAATTTTTTGCATTCATTATTTTTGTTTTTCGAAGTTTGCATTCATTATTTAAAACTAATTATAGAAGATGCTTACAGCATTCAGCGTATAAGCAATAGCTTATAGGTTAGTCTTATGTTCTTCGAAATAATTATATTTATTGTATTACCCAAATGCTAGAAATCAGTAGCCTCATTATGGTGAATTTATTAAAAATATTTCATGGTCATTCCGAATCTTGGGCGCTTGGTACATGATACAAAAACAAATTTTCCTTTACCAAATGTTATTCTTTTAATGAGATTTGTGCTCCATACGTGGACACCATGATTTTAGCCTTTCTTTGGATTGAATAAATGGAGCAAATAAACTTAGTTAAAAAAAAATAATGACAACAATACAAGTCTAAACCTTTTATTATAATTAAAAAAACGGATGAGAATATTTTATAAAACTAGATTTAAATACTATACATAAATTCTATAGCCAAATTAACTCGGTGTCTTTAGCAGTCGCGTACAGAAAGAAGGTAGGCGAGGCGTAGGTTCATGAGTGCCCTCGGCTTATCGAGATAACTTTACAGTTTCATCCTGTAAGCTCTCGTTTACATCATCTCTGACCAATATAGTAAACTAGCTGTTAGTTGTTGCCCGCGACTCCGTCCGCCTGGACTTTCATATAAACTTTGACCCCCCTTCAACCCCTTATAACCCTTTTTTCCAGTTAAAGCGTAGCCTGTTTTATCTCAGGCTCTAGACTATCTTTGTACAAATTTCGTTCTAATCAGTTCAGTAGTTTTAGCGTGATGGAAACACAGACATACAGACAGAGTTACTTTCGCATTTATAATATCAGTATGGATAATGGATATGGATTTGCATAGTAGGTATGTAATATTACGTCGACACTAACTTCTCTGTTTGACATTTATCAATGACGCACGCACCGAGTTTTGGCGGGAATTTGGCGGTGTTTATTTGTAATCTCGATTGAATAGTCGTTTTTTGGTGCTTATAGTGATTTAATGTTTAATTGTGATAGTAAATCATGCAGTGAATTAGCTAACAAGTGTTCAGGAAATGAAGGATTCATTCGAGAGTGCATATTAGCGCCGTTCCGATTGCTCCAAGATTTCTTTTCACTTTTCGTTTGATCGTTTCACTTACGAGTTACGGCGCGGCGGACCGATTGTTAGGGGACTATCCGTCTAGTGTTTAATATGTCTATGTTATGAATGTCTTTTTGATGAAACAGTTTTGCTTAGTAGTCATATTTCAATAGGAGTTGTTTATTTTAAAATATTATTAATAATGAACAACATTAACCTTCAATTATTTGGATAATAAAAATTTTCACCGGGGGTAGGTCTCTTTCGCGGGAGACCGACTGGTTGGGTACCCCACAGTGCCAGACATTCTACCGCCTGAGCAGTGATATGCAAATATCACTGTGCTCCGGTCTGAAGGGCACTGTAGCCAGCGTGATTACTGGGCGAATGAGTCTTAACATCTTGTGACTTAAAGTGGGGAGCGTCGGTGTACCTCTGCCCGGAGTAGCTTTAGCAAAGTTCCGGGTAGCACTGCACTGGTTATGGGCTTGCGTTTCTTTTAACATCAGGAGTACGTCCAGCTCGTCTCCCTACTTCATCGCATAAAAAAAAATAAAATATATCAAATTATATACCAAAAAACATTGTTCATTTAGTATTATTATTCAATACACGAAGGTAGTAGTAGCACAGATTTAATATATGCATTATGCAGCGGCAGCAGTGACGGCGCGGATTTTGGCCGTCGCGTTGAGTCGCTGGCGCGTGCGCGTGTTAATTTTGTATATTAAAAAAAGCATATATACAGTCGAATTAAGACACCTCCTCCTCTATTTGAAGTCGGTTAAAACATTTTAATATATATTTAGAATCAGCATTGCATGGCAGAGCCGAGGTGGGTCGTTAGAAGAAAAATTAAACAAAATCCGTAAATTGAATCGTTTATTTGTAAAAAACATTCCTTACTACAGGTAATTTTCTAATAAAAGCTTTTCTGACCTGACTAGAGACATTGGCCATGTTCAATTATACCGTAGTGTCAATTATCTGTTAAGGAAGTTTATACAGAAATCGACTTTATTAAAAATGTATATAACAATATAATTGCGTCTCAAAAAGTGCATCACAGCCAGTTCATCGTGATAAGGCACTTCATTCCAAGAGTATCCAACATTATGTATGGGTTAATTTAAATAGTATCGAAATATTAAAAAGAATTTAGATAATATTTAGCATTATTTATGTAACTATGTAAAATATATATCGTTCGTATCGATCGCTCATTACATGCATTAACATGTTCGTGCCTTATACACAAATGTTTTACTATACTTACTGCTATTTAAAACAATGGCACTCCTATTGTTAAATTTTGAAATTAAAGTTTAATATTTGTCGGCTGTAACTAGCTGCCTTAAAATACAGATAGAATAGGTGTGTATGTATATACATATATTATTATTAAACAACAATTTAAGGCAACTCACCGATATTTATCATTTAGTAAGAGTATAAAAATTAAATTTTAGACTATACCTCAAAAAAATTAAAGTTATTGAGGATACCAATTTATTATAAAATAGAATATTCTATCGGAAGACGGACTAAGTTTATCAAATCAACTGTTCAACAGTCTTTATATATAATTATAAGTAAAATTATAGTTTGCATTTGAGATATCGGAAATATATCACGATATAATAGTATTACATATTATATGAAGATCTCACTCAGATCTGCAATCAACGGCCAAAAACTTATGTTAATAATTGAATGATTATGTATACTACTTTAACATTTACATCATCACCTGGCATTATCCTATTTTATTATAGTTTATAAAATTTGCTACGATCTGAATTTTTTATGTGTAACTGTAACATCTGATTTATTAATAACTCCTTTAAATGGGGAGTAACACAGTTAAAAATTTAAGAAACGCTTTAGTTTGATAAAAAAAACATTGTAGTCGAATCTCCAATAAGATACTAAAAATCAGAGCACCATATTATGCTAATATTTACATATTATAATCTCAGATCTTACCGAATACAATCCACAAATCAGCAATCCTTTCAATTGAGCAATATAAAAATTACATTCTACGATTTGAAATTATGTAGATCGAAGAATATTTCTATAATAGATAAGTAACTTAAAAAGCTAAATATATATTATAACAAATAGTTTTAAAATTATATATCAATACATACATATAAAAAGAAAATACATGCAGACATTCTAATCCTAGATTTGTTACTATTGTAAAGTATTAACCATTTATCTATAACTTATTGTAAGTCTAAGTAACGTTGCGAATAATAAACCGAAAAAAATTAGAACAACATTAATATAACAAGCTAATTCACAGGTATAACAATATATGTTTTTGAAAGACGCAGTGTGCTGAAGGTTCACTACTAATACGTATAATGGTATTAAGCATTATTCTACGTAAGGCACAAACTTGAACATTAAATTACATCTAAGGACGCACTCCGCGACTACTCTATGGCGATATAAATGCACATAATCTCAAAGTTGTGTTGAGCAATTGAATTAAATGTATGATGACGTCACCGGTGGCACAATGGCGATTAGTGGCAGTGAGTGGCTGGTGCGGGGGGCCGACGGTAAATCATTGCGGGAAGTTGTTCTGCACCACGTTGATGATGAAGGAGGTGCCGCCGCTATGCGAAGGCCCGCTGTGGTCTCCGTTTCCTAAAGTCTCTCCAGAACTTCTGTTGTTGTTCGTATCCTGTAAAAGTCAAGGTAAACTATTTATACTTCAACAACAACGACAACAATATCTTTTGTAATTATCATGGTATTCTTATAATTTTAAAGTGTGATAGGTGGTTTTTAGATTTATCTAATTATTTTTCGAAAAAAAAATTCTAGCACTTAAGTTCAAACCTAACTAACGTTGTAATATTCCTAACCAGTGTTACATGATTTTTTGTATAATACGAGAGGTTATAACAATTACAAGTGTTATGGTATGCAGTCTACTTGCATAGAAACAATATTTGCTTGACATAACTAATAGGGTAGAAATATAGAATACTTATATAGAACTGGATCCTGCACTGGGGTCCAGAAGCTTAGCCTAAGAACACTTTACTTTTTACAAGTGTACCATACGTTGTAAGGTAAGCGGGTGAGTGGGTGAGTGGGTGAGTGAGTGAGTGGGTGAATGGGTGAATGGATGAGTAGGTGAGTGGGTGAGCGGGTGAGCGGGTGAGCGCGTGAACAGGTGAAGGGGTGAGGGGGAGAGCGCGTGAACAGGTGAAGGGGTGAGGGGGTGAGAGGGTGAGCGGGGTAGCTACGTACCTGGTGCGCACAGTGGGGCGTGGTGACGAGGTGCGTGTGGTGCGCGGGGTGCGCGGCGTGTGCGGCGTGCGGCGCGAGCGGCGCGTGCGGCGCGCGCAGCAGTGAGGTGGAGCGCGCCGCCGCCAGCAAGCTAGACAACTCGCCCCCGCTCGAACTACGCGCGAAACATGCATAAAATATCATCCTCGATTCCAACATCCATTACACGCATCATTCATTGCAATATGATCAATATATTACTTCGATTATAATGAACTAACTACTAGCTACTAATAATTTTATATATTCAAAATATAAAGTCAAAATCAGTAGTGTCACTTCGTTGATTAATTTCGAATGTTATCTATAAATACAAATAAAATTACATAGAACATAGAATATTAATTTTACTTCTTTAAATAATCTGTAAGTAGTAGTCTTATCTAATTAAGATGAAAAATTGAAATAAAATCGTTTATTTAATAACAAGTGAAAACTCTTACGTGTGCGTATCTGGTGTGGGCGTCCACGTGCTTTCTACTGTGTCCTCGTCGTGCAGTATATCACGCTCCTCCTCGTTGGTCGCATCGTAGCTATCGAGAAAAGGATTTAAGATATACGTCAGCCTTGTATCAATTAAGTTTTGTGTCAATTAATCCATCGTAAGCATAAAAGTAAAAAAACATTGATTTTAAACATGCAGTGAAACCTAGATAAAAGAAAAATTTGGTATATTAAATTGTTAAAAATAAATTAAAAATTACTTTTTTTGGCTAAAATTTTTAGTAAAAAATAATTTATAAATTAGTAAGTAGGAAATACGTTTAGTAGAAAATATAAAATTTTATGGCGACAAAATGGTCGAAAGACGTCACAACTGATCCCTTGCTACTTATAAAGTAATCTTGTATAAGGGATATATGTATAAAAAAAGAAATGAAAATAATATAATATTCCTTTATATTTATATTCCTTATATTATATATATATATTCCTTTTCCGGAGCAACGTATTTCTTCTTCTGTTTTTACGTTGCATGCATTACATTTTCTGTGTGCATTTGTTTGCTAATGCCGCAATACTGAAACGCTACTTAAATTTAAGTACAACTTAAACTGGTCCGTTTTGACAGGTCGCCATACAAATCTGCCAAAATTAATTTAATTTGAGTATGAGTATTTGGCCGTTAGTGTCTTGTGTATTGTTTAATGTATGTGCCCTGGAATAAATGTTTGTTTCTTACCTAGGTGGCGGGCTGTTGAAGCTGGGTCCGCGCACATAGGAAGGGTAATTGAAGGGTCGCGCGGCCTGGCTGCCGGCCGCCTCGCGCGCCGCGCCCCCCCCGCGCCCGCGCCCCCCTCGCCCGCCTCGCGCTTCACGTACTCCCACGCCTCTGTCACATACATTACACTCTGATTATACAGGGTGTAGAATACATTTTTTTAAAGTTGTACATATTTAAAACGTTGACTCAATACATCCAACATTTTTTTGGAGTTAAGTCTTGTACACCCTCTATATTTTTGTTTACACAATACTTCTCATAGACATGAGTTTGATGAATAATGTTTGAATATCTTTAACGTAACCATTGATAACATTTTATTGTGTTAATGATTTCTGTGTGTGTAGTGTAGTAATTAAATTAAAAGTCCACAATATGTGAACTTTTAACTTATAATTATATGTGAACGTTTGATATTATAATGATGACTTTCCAATAATACTGAAATCTTGTTTAGGTCTACACATATACATAAAAATGTTAATAGGACTCAACATTCTAAGTGCGTCAGTAAATATGATTCACTTTCATTCCATCGTTAATCAGTTTGTTATCCTTGTGCATAGCATTGTGTTGAGGAAAACCGCAAGGTCATTTGAAGATAAGATTTAAATGTCGATCAATGATCCTTTAGTTCCTACGAAATGTACGGTATTGCGTCTTTGAATTAAATATTAACACAGAGGAGAAAAATACATATGAATTTGCGTCATCGTTATGCTAATTTAAAATGTTAACAGTATATCTGTCACTGAGTATCGTTTTAACGTAATATTTTTAGTGTGTTATTAAAAAAGAAATTTAAATAATTTCCAATTTGTTAATAGGCACGTAAACTACTCTTAATTCGTTGATTGTATAGTGAAGACAAATACTTACTCAAACTAACAAATAAACAAAAGTAATGCTCAAATTGTCCATATTTATGGATGTATACAATAAACATTTCTTCCCAGTAAAATAAATCGAGCTTACCGTCGTTGGGCGGGGCATGTGGGGCGTCTGCGGGGTAGGCGGGGTAGCCGGTGTCGGCGGGGGGCGAGGACGGCCGCACGGGCGTGTAGTGCGCGTGGTAGGGCGGCGGCGGCGGCGACTGCGGCGCGTCGGGCGCGGCCGGCGCGCTCGCCGACACGCCGTTGCGGTTGCACGCCGACTGCACCGACGTGCGCGTCGCTGGACCGAACATTACATACATTACTCATGGAATCTAGATCATGTTTTAGTCTATAAGGCAATAAAAATATGTAATACTTGTTTAAATAAACACTTTTCAACGAAAATTGGCAGCTTATCTAATTCGGGGAGAAAGAATATACCAAGAAACTTATCATACATTTGCAAACCACAAACCCGCAATTGAATACTCGTCATACTCATAAATTGATTTAACAATAAACACGAGACAACTTTCCCTAAAGTGTGTCAGTGGAGTTTTAAATGTGGTCAATGTCACTGATATTGACTTCATTTGGAACTGAATAAGAGTCGGTGAGACCTATATTTTGTTAAATAATGATTATATACTTACACGCTAGAATCTTGAATGTATACGGGTTGCGTAGAACATAGACGACCAGAAGAACTACTACGACGAAAAGTAGCAGGCCGATGCTGATGGCTACCCACACGTAGGGCGGCACCGCGTCCACGGCGCGGCTGGCGTCCCCCGCTTCGGCGCATTCTGCGTCAATGCCGACTAATCTGAAATTATACGTATATTTTTTATTACTTTCAATCAACCTCGATCTCGACAAAAGCTTTTCAATTATTTCGAAATCAATTATTATTATTATTTCAAATCGAATCATCGTTACATTTATTTAGATGGTTCGTGCTCCTTCCAACAACACCTAAATAATCTTTAACAATTGTTGTCCTATAGATTGTTTACACATTTTATTATACAATAAAAATACATTGCACGGTTATTTACGACTTGCAGATAGAAATACGATAAGTTGAATCATCATATTATCTGTTTACAAAAAAAGCTATTGCTTGCTAATGCTTTGATAAGCTGAGCATAGTATTTATCGTTTATTATTATTATAAGACCTGTGTCTAATTATTGCTAGATTATAACAAAACCCCTACTAATATTATAAATGCGAAAATAAAAGTCTATCTGTCCGTTACGCTTTCACGCCAATACTACTGAACCGAATGTAATGAAATTTGGTCTAGAGCCTGAGAAAAGACTATAATACTTTTTTATTTGAAAAAAGGGTTATAAGGAGGTGGGGGGGGGGTCAAAGTTTATATCGCGAGCAACAGCTAGTTCTTTTATAAAACCAGCAAGCTGTAAGGACGAGTAACTCAAGGAAACTTACCCTTTGAAGCACGGTCCACATTCTGCTACGGATTTAATGCAAAGGGAACCTCCGAGCGGAGTTTCCCTGTTGAGGTCGGCGCAGTCGATACACTTCTTGCAAACGAAGGTGTCGGTGACGCAGTAGTAGCCATTTTGACACTGGTTATCAATATGACACTCGGGTGGCTGAGCGCGCGCTGTACCGTACAACGATGACGCAACCAAGCAGGCTGCCAAGGCCCTGTAACAACATTTAAGCAACCATATTAAAAAAAATTAGATAAACGAGGTGTAAGATTATATCATCGCAACTGCATAAACAATAAATGTAGTATACATCATGTCTTTTTTACTACGTTTATTTCGTTTTATTATTTTTGAATACCTTATTCGTAGGTGAGATTACTTAATTGAAAACTATTGTTAAATAAAAGTCATTATCATGTATGTATGAGTACCAAGCCATATACGTCATAATGACCTAGAGCCGCAGCCGTAACATTGAAACAAGTAGGTATTAGACATTATGGGTCGCAGCTTACATACAAAGAATAAAAAGTATATTATACTTAATGTATACTGTTATAAAATCTCTGTGTTTATGCACCGGTCGGCGAGGCGCTGACGCATCGCGCAGGGCGATATTGATAGTGGTCTGATCTCCAATACCATTCTCCTTATCTGTCAATTATTATACCTACCTAGTTGTGGATGCAGTCGGATTGCACAATTAATTAAATGAGGTCATTAGTAACAATATGTGTGTTATACACTTATCATTAAAGTAAACAGGAATTAATTAGATAGGCGCGTATCTAGTTATATTTTGCGTTAATAAATAAATATAATATAATATAATACAAATAAATGTAATAAACAAAACTTATTTAGAGCGTCGAATATATAAACTTTTATCTATACTAATATTAATTTTATAAAGAAGTAAAGATTGTGTGTTTGTTAAATTGTAAGGGGTAGTCTCGGGATCTACTGAACCGATTTTCAAAATTCTTTCGCCAATAGAAAGCCACATTTTTGCTGAGTGTCATCCATACTAATATTATAAATGCGTAAGTAACTCTGTCTGTCTGTCTGTCTGTCTGTCTGTCTGTCTGTTACGCTTTCACGCCAAAACTACTGAACCGATTGTAATGAAATTTGGTACACAGATGGTCTAGAGCCTGAGATAAAACATAGGCTACTTTTTAACTAAAAAAACGGTTATAAGGGGGAGAAAAAAGTTAAAGTTTATATGAAAGTCCACGCGGACGGAGTCGCGGGCAACAGCTAGTAGGCTATATATAAAAAAAGGATTGTTTACATTATGCACAACGAATCGCAAGTCTTTTCCGGTAGCAACTTTTAAGCGAGAAGAGGTTCGAATATTCTAGCAAATCAACTGTCACACCGGAAATAAAAATAAGCATGTATTGTTCAAATTAATTGTTTTATAACATTGGTTGTACAAGTTATTTATTGCTTATTTAAGTTATTATCTATTGTTAAAATAGATAAAGGTAGAAATACAAAATAGCCATGGTAGGCTAAGAGTTACTAAACACATGTACTCGTATGTGTATTACTACTACAGATTAATGTTTCGGTTTCTTTTTAACGTACATTCAAGTGTATAAGTAGAGAAAAATCACTTATTAAAACAACCTGAAATATATTTACATTATGGGAACATCAAATAAACACTTGAATGTATTAAGATTTTGTTTACGATAAATGAGAAGGGCTGAACGATTTGCTACAAATAAAACATCAGAGTCGACTACAGAGGTGTGCAAAACAACGATAGGGAAATCGGAAGAGAGGGATATATGCGAGTAACACGCGCGAGAGGAGGCTTGCCGACGAGTCGACGATCTGCTTATTCACTGCACTATTTTAATTTACACTAAATCCACACGTGTCCTTTATGCGAGATCTACTAAACGTTAAAACCGTCGGTGATGCAACTCGCCGCTAATAAAGCCAAGTGCAAGAAACTTTGAACTTTAAATTTACACATTATTTTATCTATAGTAATATGCTACTTTCTACTATACTACTAATATTATTAATGTGAAAGTTCGTTAGAATGAATGTTTGTTATTCTTTCACGCAAAAACCCCTGGACTGATATAATTGAAATTTGGTGATGACCCTGGATGAGCCAATATGATACTTTATATCCTGGTATTGTCCCTGGAACGGGAACTACGCGGGTAAAACCACGGGATTACGAAAATTGAATATCAAAATCGTATCAAATATCAATTAATAGTCAGTGTAGCCCCCGAATATATGTATAAGACATAAGTAATGTACATCAAGTTAGTACCTACTAAATACAATATATCGTTTTCAAATCTTGTAGGTATAGAATAAATTGTCAGAGTAGTTTTACTAACAGGAAATAAACAAAGTATTAAATTACTCGAAACCTAAGCTAATCTACTATATTAGGTTTCAATAGAATATAATTAATTTTAGAAACATATAATACATATATTGGGTGTTATTATTGTATGCATATAATATGTTCATTGCCTATAGTTTGCTTGTTGCTACGCGCCGTCACCTGTTGCGTAATACATATTGAGTTTATTTTTTACTATATCTGCAACCAATGATAATTAATCATTGCCTGCAACAAACAGTACCTATCAAGCTAGAAATAATATAAAGACATACAGGGCAACTTCATGCACTGTTTTAATTGCATGTAGCTTTTTGAAGATAAAAGGTAATTGTTTATATTATTATTATCCTAAGTAGTAGTATACTTATCCTAAGTAAATAATAAACAATAGCTCAATACATACTGATGTCCAAGCATCCTTAAGCTGAATAAGTGAAAAGATATTATTGTCTATAAATATCAACAATATTCACAGCACAATCCTATCGAAGCGAATTATTTAGTCTTACTAAATACGTACTAATCCGGTATCCCTTTAAACAATGCATTCATTATTCACATTTAGGGCAAGTTAAAACATGTCAATAACAATCTGTAACCTGTATCCCGAGTGGGACTAGGCGGCCGGTGCTATAGGCAATATCATCGTCGATAAGGGTCATTATTCTATTATACAGGTACCCACCTGTTATTTACCTGAACATTATGGTTTTATGATAAGTTCCTGAAGCTTTGACATCTGTTTGTTTAGTAGCTAATTAGGTACACTGATTATTGTATAAGCTGGAGAGTTTTGTTTAATGTGCTAATCTCTTAAACTACGGATCGGAATAACAAAAAATATTTTTGAGTACTAAGTATTTTAAGTGGTAACGAAATACCGATAAGTGAACCGATAGGGCGCAAGTAGTAATAACTAATAACATTAAATACTTTAAGGACAACAATGCATTAATTACATAAATTTTAGTTTCATTTGTCAATATAGGAGATCAGAATTATAATTAATCATTTTCCAGAAAACAATGATTCATATTTCATAGGTATTGTACTGGTTTGAAACTCAATTTATTTTAGTAGATATCATTGTCTGAGAACATCGAATCTACAATGAATAGGTACACTCATAAAATCTCGCATTGTGAATAACCTTGAATATACTGGTATAACTATAACGTTATTATTGGAACTGTAAACATTGTGGGAGGCCGAAATTTGAGAGATACCTACATACCTATAAGAATTAAGAATATTTTGCGAATACATTCAATTTTAAATTAGTTCCCAAATCAATTTTATCTTAAAGGACTAACTATTACGATTGTAAAATAACAAATAGGTACATATTAACTTTTAATGTTGATCTTACATATTATACAAAATACACGTATACAACACGAGTTATGACGTATCTGTTAGTCTGTACAGAAAATAAAAATTTTCGATTACATTTTCAAGCAAATTGTAGGTACATAATTAAAATTATTAGATCCGTAAACTGATGTCAAGACGGAGTACAATTATTATTAACATATAATAATTAATCGTTTGTATCTTAGGGCGTAAGAGGTGGTTTCGTTTAATCGCTTTCAATAAGGATCGGAACAATCGCAACACTAAAAGCGAGTGTTCATTTTATTAAAAATCTACAACAATACTTAAAAACGTTGAATACTATTATTATATCTTTGACTCGTTAAAAAATAGAAAGGTACGAGTCCGGTTTGGATCCCGCGGTGTTTATCCTCTAGCCGACGAACGTTATGCGTGAGTCATCCTTCGCGTACCAAGTACGGGTGTCGCGAATGGGAGCAAAATAAAAGAGCAAGAGTTGGATAGCCGCGTGCGCAGGTTGATGGGAATCAAAGCGTTCCGATATAAAGGACGTAGGGTGACGCAATACTATTTTCATATTACATCTTTACCATAAAAACCCTTCAATACCATCAAATTTATATTTAAATGGCATAAATACCTTTGTCGTGTTTGAATTTAAAAATATTATGACCTATTAAATAATATCATGGTTGTGTCAAAAAAACCTAAATTTGGTACTCGACCACAGGTATGGACAGAGGCGACTTTTAATCCTGAAAAAAAGTTCTCTGGTATGGATGGGGATTGTAGTCACAAGTAACTGACAAAGATAAAGCCATGAACTCTAATATTAAATTAATACATATCAAGGGAATTAAACATGTTATTATTCATTAAACATAAGAAAACAATACATATAACTTCAGAAAGGCTGTATTAATGAAATAAAAATGAAAAACACAGTAAAGGGTACTTATCAGTATTCCTATGTCAGAACTCCAGGTGCAAACTTAGAATAATAATAGCTAAAGTAATAGCATAAAGCTGAAGTAATAGACTACTTAAGAAAAACTTAGGCATAAAAACATATCACATTTTTATTTAAGCTTTATAATTACTAGGTGAAATAGATTTTGACACAGCGCATAACTTTAAGCTCTAGAACAAATCATAAGTTTCTAAGTTGTATAATAAATCTAATGTATATTTACTTTACATATGTGCGCAAGCAAACCTAGCATTTTATTATATAGATATTAATGTTATAAAGAGGAGTGATTTAATAATTTATTTACATTCAATTGGCTTTCAAACTACTAATCCATATAAAAATCTTGTCAACATTCTGTAGCCTCACTCTATTTGGTGATGTGTAAGGTAGAAAGATCATAAAATTTATAAGTAAAGATGTTGATAATTGATTGTTCTAAGCCTACTTTCGGCTAGGCAGACAGCATAAAGTGACTTTGTTTTAATCTATGTAGGTATTGAAGAGTGACAATTTGCATTTCCACTTGAATTTTGTACATTTATCCAATGTTTCAGAATATGTTTCCAAGTATATTATTTATTAGTGTAAAGTAATTAAATATACGTACCGCATTATGGATGCACGATAATATTTTCTCTTTATTTTAAAATATGCACACTTTTATGATAAGTTCTACAATAATAAAAATACATAGGTACGTTTGTTTTTTGCACAAAACTACCCAATTTAAACCAGGCACATTACAACACTCATTTATTACTTCTAATAAAACTCGGAAGGCACTAAATAATTGTTCGCGAATAAATAAACAGACTGAACGTAATGTGATGATTAACAAAATACTGATGTGAAAAGCGGCTCTCCGCTCAAGTATTTGATAAAGTTGCTCACTCAACAGTCGTCAGTCAACACTAACTTCCAAGTTCCAACTTACTAAATGTCAAATGAGTAAAATAAAAAACAAGACAACTTGTTTGTTATCGACAAGTTGTAACTTGCTAAAAGCTGTCGCTCTCTATTTTTCTCAAATAAATAAGAGAGATAGTAAACTTTGAGACAGAAGTTAAATTGTTGACAGATCAATATGTCAATT
>JADANM010005989.1:5574571-5592707 GCA_026213755.1 Eurema hecabe | reverse complement strand
AATATCTAAAATATTTGACGTGTCGCATTTTGAGTTAGATGCTCGGCGGCCATGTTTGTGCTTTTATAATTTTGTTTTTGTAAAAAAGCCTTAATTTTCAATTAACTGACTTATTAGTGTACAAAAATATGATCGTTTTTTTGTGACGTTTAAAGAACCTTAATAACTTAATATGCATTTGGCAATAATAGCTTGTTTGCACTTATACAAAGTCCGCGTCTTTGTTGTTTAGGTGTTCAGAATGGTTGTTGGATCAACTTCATATCCAGGGAGGCAAGCGCTCCATAAGATGCAGCCGATGGGTATGACACCTCGGGAGTTGTCCGAGTACGACGATTTGGCAACGGCACTAATAGTCGATCCGTATCTTGGCTTCACTACACATAAAATGAATATACGATATAGACCTCTAAAAACAAATAAAGAAGAACTAAAGAGAATTATCAAAGAGTTCATTCAAACACAGGATTACAATAAAGCATATTCAAAACTAGCCAATGGGGAATGGATGCCAAGACACTTCAGTAAGAATAAACATCAACAGAATAAGCTGAGAGAACATGTTAGTATAAAAATTAATTCTTTAGTTACTTTGCAATTTGTAGTTTAAGAGCTTCTTAAAAGTTTTAATTTATTAATATGGTTGTTTTTTTTAGATATATCGTTACCTTAGAGTATTTGACAAGAAAGCTGGCTTTGTTATTGAACCTTGCTATAGATATTCAATGGAAGGCCGTGTAGGTGCTAAAATTTCTACAACTAAGAAATTTTACAAGCATGAAAGAATAGATTTTTTAGTCGGCTGTATTGCTGAAATGACTGAAGAAGAGGAAAAACAATTATTACACCCTGGAAAAAATGACTTTTCTGTTATGTATAGCTGTAGAAAAAATTGTGCACAGTTATGGCTTGGTCCAGCTGCGTATATAAATCATGACTGCAGACCCACTTGTACATTCGAAGCAACCGATAGAGGGAAAGCTTTTGTCAGGGTCTTGAGAGATATTGAAGTAGGTGAAGAGATAACTTGTTACTATGGTGAAGATTTTTTTGGAAATGGCAATTGTTACTGTGAATGTGAAACATGTGAAAGACGGGGAAAAGGTGCATTTTCTGTACAAAATGCACATGATGATGAACAAGCTACAAGATATAGGTTTAGAGAAACAGATAATAGAATTAATAGAACAAAGGCAAAACTTGTACAGAAGTCTGTTAATGGTAAAAATAATGAGAAACCTCGAATAACAAGTCGACAAGTATCCAATATAGTCTCTCCATTGAGTATGAAAGAAATGAAACAAAAGGGTTTGACAAAATATGATGCAGAACTATTAATTGCACAAGGGTGTATTGCTGATGTTGATGAAGGTTCTGAACAAAAAGATGCCCAAGGCAGCAGGGAGTCATCTGTGTCAAGTAGGGGTGATAGGTTGAGAAGACGCAGAGATAGTAGTCGTGCCTTAAATGGTACAACTAGTAACACAGCTACTTCTCATGGTCAGGCCTCGCTTTCTAGATGTTGTAGTATAACTAGTTCACGTAGTAGCAATGACTCACACTCTGGAATAGTATTAAGGAGTCATAAACGTCTTTTAGACACTACTTCACAATCGACTTGTTCTAAAACTAGAAGTAATTTAAAAAGCAGCACAGAGGCTAAATTGTCAACTAATCATATGGCACCTAAAACTGAACCTGATTTGCCTACATTAGAAGAAAGTAAACATGTTATAAGTCAAAATTTAGATAATAAAAAAATTCAATCTATAACAAATCAAAATTCTCTAGATGATTGTAAGGAGGAAGAGTCTATACATTTTCAAAGTGGGTGTGATTCTAAAGAATTTCCACAAGAAAGAACCGAAGTATGCACCTCAGTGAAAGTAGAAAATTCTAGTGTTAGAGAAAATATTGTTGAAAAGAATGATTGTACTGATGATAATACATGTGTTAAAAGTGAAATTTGCGACTTTAGAGAAAATGTTAATCCAATTGATTCTGTTGATAATAATAGTAATAAACATCGAAAACATGATGTAAGTGTAAGTAAAAATGAGGAAATAAAAAAGGAGTCTGAATCTGGTCTATCATGGATACAAACTAGTACTACAGACAAAAGCAGTGACTGTCCATGTACTCCTCCCCGTAGGGGTTTAAAGTTGACACTTCGAGTAAAGAGAAGCCCAGTTGTAGAAGAAGTTATGGACTGTGGTAGTACAACAGACCAGCCAGAGTATGAAGTATTGAGACTAGAGGGCGTGGATCCCGAAACAGCGCGGCGAATTAAAAAACGACGTCGATCAAAAGAGCGACATCGTAAACATAGTCCTATCCGTCCTTTGCCTCCTATGAAACGCTTAAGGTTAATATTTGGTAATGAAAGTCGCACTATTGACTTACCTACTGCCATCACGGCAGACTGACAGCCGCAATTACTTTATTGTTATATTTCCACCGCTTTATATTCAATTGTTAGTTTAATTTTCTCAACTGACTAGGATTATTTTATGTAGTATTTATTTGATGTGAGGTTTTGACATGGAAGATGTGTGATAGTAATTATTTATTATTTGATGTAATTCCATTAGTGTATATACGAAAATCATTACTACATCACTTAATTTTTTAACTATGATAAATTCTTTAAATTTATTGCTGGTCTATAATCTACCTATTTATTTTGAATGGTTATTAGATGATACAAAGCTGTATGGATTCATATGTCAGCGACAGCGACATAATAATAATGTCTCATTTGCATGAATCTATATCATATATATTCCATCAGTTATAAATACATGTATTACAATATTATATAGATTGGATATTTTCAACTTGTTATGATCAAATTAAGTAGTGTAGATCATGTGAATTAAAGTATTTTGTATATTGAAAATGACATGTGAAAAATTCTAAGTAAGCATTGTAAAATTGTCGGAATTACAGAGGTTATTGATCCTGGTCTTATTTTAAACCTTATTTCAAAAGTTTAGACCAGTGCAGGGTAATATAATGTGTACATATATGTATAGATTTTAAATGATATGAAGTGTTATTCATTTAACCACTTTAGTATATAAACATTTCTTGTGTATAGCAGGCATATAATTTAAAACATCTTTTAAAATTCATTTCTCTACCAAGACTTGAATATAGTTTTTTCTGATGTTTGAAAAAGTTAATTATTGTAATTCCGGCTTATTTTAGCTGTAAATATTTAAATAGCAAAACTCATTATAACAATACGTGTATAAATGATGCACATAGTTCTAAAACAACTTCTAATATTGGAATACAGGATAATCTGTATTCTGAGTTTCTTATATAAAAATACAAGTATTGCATTACTCGAAATAAATATTTTTAAAATTCATCATTAATATTAATAATGTATTTTTACGTATTGAACTCATACTTGTTAATGTTTATTGTAGAAGGGAGCTATATGCATTGCCTAATGCCTCGCACTGTTATCACATCTCATGATCTCAGTAGAGATCAGAGATGTTTTGCGTTTTGGGCAGTAGATGAGAATGTCAAAATGTCTGTAATCTATTCCACCTGTATTGTCGCATTTTTTTTGTCTCCCTCAAAACAAAATAATATGTAAATTCAAAGTTCTATGATTTGATCCCATGTAATTAAGGTTTCATTTATGTAAATAGTTTGTATTTTATGTCTGTCTTCAATGAATTATGAATTGATTTTTGACTATTAAATTGGGAGTAGTATAATTTTTATATGTAACAACTGTTCATTAAAAATGCAGGATCTTTAGAGATTGTTCTATTGCTGTGGACATCATTTATAAGTTTTATTGTTGGCAATGTATAAATGTAAATTGTAGTAGCTAGTGGTATCATAATTTAACTAGCTTTTGTGATATTCCATAAAGGAATAGAATAATGAGAAAATCAATTGTAATAAATTGCTATTTGGCATCAAGGAAGCAATTATTTTAATGAACATTTTATTCAACAATGTGTAATTAAATGCCTCATATCCTAATGTCTTGTAATTTTTTTCAGAATGTACGGCAATAGTATTAAGTATTTACATTCAACTGCCTTAACTGTGATTTTCATCAATAAAATGTGTTGTTCTAGACATTGACACATGTCTGTGTATTATTAAGGTAGAATTTAACCTGGTACATAGTATGTCTTGTGCACTTTGTTGCAGGATCTTAATATAATGATAGCTATGTAATTTCTTTCAGTCTGATTGTGTAAGTGTACAGAGAAATGTACTTTAAAATAAATATTACTTATCAGGCTGGATATTTGCTATTTTTTTATTCACCAATTACATATTTTATGTTACATTTTAATTTTACAAGTAATAATGAGATTATGGTACTTGAAGTAAATTTATTGGATTCTTAATGCATATTGACATTATGTTCATAAGTATTAAAAGATGTGTTGCTCCAGATGATCGAAGAGTAGGATTAATGTCCATATCTGTAAAATTAATGCAAGTTTAATATTGGCAAAGAAAAAAGGAAGAAGAGACTATAAATTATATGTACTTACTTTTGGAATTCCCATTCTCTATTGTCTAGTGGGCACACTTGTCTTGTTTTCAGCCAGCGAGAAATGCAATGGAAGTGGAATGCATGCTAGAATGAAGACACATTTTATCCCTTTATTAATAAGATAAAATTAATGTAAATAAAAAATAACAAAAGGTGTTGGATAATCTTTTGTCTTAATAGCAAGGTGAAATTTATTATTAAAAATGGCTTACATTACACACTCCCCAAGCTACTGTACATTCTTCGCTAGTAGCTGAGGCTTGATTTGCTTGACATTCTATACAGAGATCCATTATGTGGTTGCGACAAATGGCACAGTTGTCCACAACAATATCTATAAATAACATATTATGCAGATTAATGCTGTTATAGTATCAATATAACTTAATTATTTGATTTTTATTTCACAAATAAAATGTTATGTCAATTCGAAATCCATCTTAAATAACTCCACCCTTAGAGTTTTATTAAATACTGATTCCTTTGTTTTGAATTCCGTAACAAGTGTAGGTTATGTTTGTTTATATAAAAATTTATACAAACCCCAAGCCCACAAGGCTACGGCATTCCACTGAAAAAAAAATCTTTATTAATTTTATTTGCTATTAAGTAAAACATATATCTCCGAATTGATGAATGTGTCATAAATATAGCCGTGAGGATGATTTAGCGCAAAATAGCTTACCTTTTTAACTTCGAATCTTTTTTTGTCACCTTTACCACTGCTAGAGGACGCCATTTCGACTTCTTCTTCGTCGACATCCATTGCTGATGCCATTATTATTTACCAGATACCCTTCTTTATTGTCAAAAATTATAAAAATTGTTATGAACTGCAATTTTCTGTAATTTTTTGTGCAGTTGACGCCTGACTTGACGGATGTAAATGACTTTGATGTTAACGTCAAAAGAAAAACGAAACGCTTTAGGAAAAGATCATAGAGTAATAATTATAAATTATAATATGTAATTAACCTAAAATTTTCGTTCATGTTCACTAACGAAGTTTTTATGATAATTGATTATAGCATTATTTCGCATTATGCGTAATAATTTAATTTGACGTTGATTTAAATGTCGCACTATGCTCTGTAATTGAAAAACTAGATAAGTTACGGTTCAATCAAGGTTATCCTTTTAATATCTTCTCATGTTTTTCCATCTACACACTTGCTTTTACAACGTATTTATAAGGTAGAAAAAATGAAAGGTAAGGTAGACCGAAGATGGACAGAACGTCTTCGGTCTACTATCCAAACGGTTGAAATTTGATACCATATTTTAATACATATAAATTACCTGACACGTTGTTTGTCCGCGATTGACTCCTAAACTACTGAATCGATTTTAAATTAAATTTACAAACCGTGTGCAGTTTGGTCCAACTTATTTGATTGACTTGATTTTTTCATACAAATGTTTTTTCCGCTTTCTCCCGTTCCCGTGAGAATTTTGCAATATCCTTTTGCAAATAACATTTAAGTTTACTAATGTACCTGCATGCCAAATTTCAAGCTTTTAACGTAAGCGGTTCAGATTTTTTCATACAAATGTTTTTTCCCGCTAACTTCCTTTCCCGTGGGAATTTTGCAATATCCTTTTGTAAATAACCTTCACGAAAGGATATTAAGTCAGTCAGGTTCTCCTATATATAGAACGTCGTCAAAAAGGGCTATCTGCCATACTAAAGGAATCTTAGTTTGTCTCATCCCTCGCACGATTTTAATTAATAGGTCTTCAAGCACCTAGATTTCACTAGAAAATGATTTCATTTAGGCAACTATTTCAATTAGGAAAAGCGCCTTCAATATAGTACCTAATCAATACACAAAATATTATATTATAAACTGATTCTAATAAATAATATCATGAAGTAAAAAGTTTAGAGATGTATGAGTAAGATTTCGTAGATGGCCTTGTTTAAATTAACTATTATAATATTCATTGTTTGCAAGAATCTAAACTAGGGGAAACGTTACAGTTATTGGCCACTTAAGGGGTTTCATTACCTAAAATTTCAAATAAAATTAAAATGTTCAGTCGTAAATAAATAAAAGTTATGAAAATCTGTTTAATATGAATGTATTTATTAGTCAAATTGTCTTACATACATTTCAATTGAACATTTTAGGAACAAAATTAATTTAAAAATATAAAATTGAAAATTATAGTAATTGGCCGTAAAATTTTAGTTATCGGCCATGAGATCGTACATTAACTGGCCGTATAGAAAAATAAACATAAATAATTATTCTACAACTTAAACGTATGTTCATCTTGCCCATCTTCATCCTCAATAGCTTAACACTCATCATCATTCAACAAAAAACAATTATGGCACAGAAAATAAGAAAACTCGTAGTCATCTGGTACATGTTCTTCGTGCTTGCTTGGAATGCAATTATGATGATAATATTTATTACAACAGTCACATAATAGGGACTCAATTTAGAAGCTAGATGACACCATTACCTACTTCTATATTTGATAATACCATTCATTGGCCCTTTTAATTTTATTCTTCTTTTTCTCATCAGTATTTTCAACCCCTTTGTTAATATTTTCATAATTTTTCCTTACTTATTTAGGATTTTTTCCTACTCCTTTATCTTTTTTCGGTTTCAGAATATTTTCCTTTCATATAGCTGCCTTTTCTTCTCTTTTTCTTTTTCATTCCATTTTGTGATTGTTTTTTTCTTGCTTCTCAAGTTCCCTTTCTCTATGCACGTTCTTAATTTCTCGTAAGTAATTACTGTAGCGGCTCTTGGTAGCAACTACATATTTTGAGTGGCCAACAGGATGATGAGTGTGAACACAATAAGATGTTATGTTGAACTCTATTTAATCAACGTTAATGCTCATTATATTTCACGCGATCCGCTGACGCCAGTGCTTTGGTGTACGAGTAACCTACTTACTCGTACAATCAAATAGGGGACTTTTTAAGCCTTTATCTCGAAACTGTTAGATATAAAAGAAGAAAATAATTTATTCTTAACAAAAAAAGACATTTAGTAATTGGCCTACTTTTAGTATGAGTTAATTTTACAAATAAGCCAGTTATTGGCCTAGGCCATTAACTGTTCATAATAATTTAAAAAATACAGAAATTAAGTAGGACTCTTTTGACTACAACAGAAGACGTTTTATGTATTAAAAACACTATTTATTTAATATTTTTTAATGATAGTTATTGGCATATGCGGCCAATAGCTATGATATATTCAAATAATTGGGACAGCTATTGGCCACTTCAAAATTTAGATATTATAATGAAAATAGGTTATTTTACATCCAAAAACTGTTAATGAAACCAATGAAGATACCATTTAATAGAATTTTGAGAGCCAGCAGAAGTTTAAATACTACATACCAGGTTGCTTCAAAAAAATTGCAGGCTTATCATTTTTTTAATAAAATGACTTACCTGTGTACCTCCCCACACAATATCACTCGGCGAAAAGGAACCAGTCAACCTAGCGGAAATTTGTAAAAACTATTTTATAGGTGATGAAAGTGGTGCCATTAATCCAGTCTTGATGATAGTATTTTAGTTGGTTGTTGCTTATTTTTGACCGTCAAAGTTCAAATGGCCAATAACTGTATAGGGGCAATTAACTATACTGTTTCCCTATATCTATCTTATGTGAATGGATTAATAAAAAAAAATAAGGTTTGATTTCCACAACTTATATTGAAGTCAACTTATATATACAGTACTTAGTATTTACACTACATGGATAGTGGCTATAAGGATCAAACTGTAAATAAAATATTTATTTCTTTAAGCTGAATGATTTTTTAATTCAATTTCTTCCTCTATACCATCTGCCGTGTATTTTTTTCTTTTATATGAATTCTTCCATATTTCATAAAAACATACTGTTGCTTGGAACCTATAGCATACTAAAAGTGGCACAGAAACATGAGTGATTAGCGTCCAAGCCCACACTCCATAGAATTGCATCTGAAAATATAAAATTGCATTTAATACATAAGTTTGATCACAGCTACCAAGTTATACAGCATTTGCCAAATAATGGACTTTTTAATGTTTCGCCTGCGTTGAACGCATGGAGCGTTAGCTCTTTAGGTTTTTTTGGGTCTTTGGGTGTATTGCCTCATTTTTTAAATCGTAACTGGACCGATTATTCGAAGTCTATTCAAAGTAATTTTTTATACATTTATTTTATAGTGTTTTGTATTCATTAAAGACATTAATTACTTGTAAGGGATGGAACTCAGCTCTAGAATTCTTGACTCGATTGAGAAGCCATAGAGCGAAGTTGCCTACTAGAAGAAAGGTGACTAGTTGACGGCCTGGACGGTCCTTGCCACTCCCGCAGCGCCGCGACCACGCATCCAGTACTAACAACGTCTGACATGAACTCTGTATGACTGCGCATAGTGGTGATATTATCCTGTTTTAAAATAACATAAAATGTACATTACTTAAATAAATATAAATATGTATATGTATTAACTTTATAACATCGATATATTTTTGAATTTGTTTGAAAAGCAACATACTATGAAAAAGAGGCTCTTAATTCGACTGTATTTGTTCAGTTTGAATTAATCTTGATGATTTCTTTATTTGTTAGCTTTTGACATGGCCTTTTTTTGTAATTTAATGTACCTGGTTGCTCTTCTAGCTTCTGGATAGCGGTGTAAATGAAAACTGGCGCCAATGATTTGAAACAAATAGTAAAGATAAACTCCGCATTGTGTGATCAGCAACAGGGCATGCTCCAATGGCATAGCCGATGTCATCCGCCTAAGAGTTAGCGATCGCATCCGATGTAGACACGCTCCGGATGAGAGAGTCATTATGACAAATAATATCGTTTCCCATACATTTATCTGAAACATGTTATTTAACCATAGATTTTTTAGAAAACGATTAAATCTCCAGCTATAATTATACCTACAAAAATCCCTAACATCCATACTAATGTTATAAATGGGAAAGTGTGTCTGTCTGTGTCTGTGCTGTTTGTCTTTCTTGCACGGCAAAACGGCTTACTGGATTAAAACATAGGATACTTTTTATCCCGTTATTGCCCCGGGAACGGGAACAATCGGGTAAAACCGCGGGGAGCGGCTAGTTTATCTATAATTAAAATCTGTACTATTTTTGTAAACGTATGTTCAAAGAACGTACCTATGTAGGTACGTATACAGCACTCTTCTACTCAAAAGTATTGATACTGAAAAGTATGAAGTTGAAGTTTGGCATGCATATAGATTTTATTATGGATTAACACAATCTTAAAGCTAATATAGGTATTGGGACCGTGACACACCACCGGACAGCGCCAACTAGCGTCCACAACTTTGTCGGTTCTGTCATATTGACATTTAAGTCGTATATTCTTGAAAAAATATCGAAATGAAAAAGTAACAAATATTTTCGACTAATAAATTGTAATTGTAAATGTGTAATTGTTGTGATTTGGGTGGAAAAAGGTTTTGAAATCATTTTGGTCATTCAAATCAAATGAGGTAAGTCCAAAAAGAGTGTGTTATTTTGATTGTGTCAGGGTTTGTTTACTTAATTTATAGTTTTACAGTTCATGTCGTTTTACAGTAAAACAAAAAGAAAAAGAAAGCTACTTCAATGGTTTCATTAAGTACTATCTGTTGCTCGCGACTTCGTTCCCGTCGGATCTATTTCTATTATTATGTTATCGCGGACTTTTTTTTAGATAATTAAAAAGAGGAATAATTCTTTCATACATATTATTTTTGTATGTTGAACTGTTTTCGCAGCGCACGCAAAGGAAGCCCTCAAAGATGAATAATTTTCCCCGTTTTTTCAATATTTTCCATTATATCTTCGCTCCTTTTAGTCGCAGCTTGATGTTATATGGCCTAAAGCCTTCCTCGATAAATGGTCAATTCAATAATAAAAGAATTTTTCAATTCGAACCAGTAGATCCTGAGATTAGCGCGTTCAAACAAACAAACTCTTCAGCTTTATATATTAGTATAGATATAGATATAAGAGTTAATGTTTTTAAATGTTCCTGTATCGCTAATCATAAATTAAATATCGTTTTCAGATCGAGATGAGTATTGTTTTGAAGACCGGATTTGTGAGTTTTTCTCGCAATATCAAATCTATTTCTGCCAGTATTCTTGCCGTTTACAACACAACAACTTCTGTGCCCCCTTTTTGTTGGCAGACTAATGCAATTAATAAATGATATTTAAGTGTATTATGTAGGAACGCTTTGCCATTGATAGATACATCTGATGACACAGCGCACATTTTGACCACCATGAGCGCTGCGATAGATTATGTTACCCCCACCTAGTACTTCGCACCCAGCGAATAGACCTAGGACGGAAAACTACATTTAAATAGGTATACAAGTTACTTTCGTGTTTGAGATTTTTTTGTTTTTCAACATAATGAAGTGTAATAAAAAAATATATTCCATACAACAGATTCTCAGACAGTTCGTTACCCTTTACTTTGGTATGATTAAAAAAATATTGACGATATCCCTCATTCGCCACGCTTTTAAGCGTCGTGGTCGTCTGTGGCGTGTGGATAAAAATTAACGCTATATTTTACTACTTTTATTAAATTAAACACTACACAATACTAATGATTGAACCCCATAGATAATTAATATATGAACTAACCTGTAACAAAGCAAGTTCAACATGATTCTCCTTCTGGAATAGTCCATTAAACAGCATAAGACTGACGATGGTTCCGGCCAGCACTGCGACCCCCATAAATAAACCTTTGTGGGCACTTCCGCAGTCTACCGAGAAATGAGAGTTCGATTTCACTCTGCCACAACATTGGTTCTCGTCTTTACCTGGCTGACCAGAGGCCTTCAACGATTTCTGAAAGTATAATTAATGTTTTAAATGACAATTTTACAAAGAAATTATCACAAAAGATGTATTAAGCATTTTAGTAAAATGCCAATTGAATTAAAAAAAAGCAATATCTACAACATACTTAAACAAAATGCTTTTAATATAATATTTTTCAAAAAAATATATAGAAAATATTGTAACTACATGCATGTTTTAAAATGAGATTTAGCTTACCGATCCAGGTACGGTGCATATATCGTTCCATATAACTGCTATTATTATAGAGCACAATAAGCTGTATTCCACTCCGCAGGGTCTCAAGTATGGATTCATTGATCGTATTAAAGGCGTAATCATATCAGAAACGTTGCAAGACCAAGCTTCAATTGTAGCCGTTATATTTGCGTGAGTCGTGTCTGTTATGTTAATGTCTCCATCTATTAAGTCCGCCATAGAGGTATCATTGTACATATCTTCTGTAATAACGACTTTGGAAGGCCCTGTGATATTTGTGTAACGCAGCAGAGCTGGACGGTCGTAGGCAACAGCAACAATATCGTCTCTTGTTTCCTGAATTACTACGTTAAGCCATTCGCATACATTAGTTGCTATCAAATGCATTAGGCCAAATCTGTCAAGTACAACACCACGCATTGGATCCAGTATCTGAAAAGATATGGGGTTTCTTATATTTGATATAAACAGAAAACAATGATTAATTTATAAACCATTGAAGATAAATAAGAAATCTATTTTTATTTATAATGTAGTGCTCACTACAAAATTCAATAAAACGTACCAAATACAGTATTTATATATTTTATTTGAAGTACGTGATTAAATGTTTAGCGAGTTTAATTGAGAAGGTAAACGTTATCACTTTTAAAATATGTTCTGGTTTTGATATCTAATACATTATTAGGCTTAGTGACGAAAACAGTTTTTAATGTAACCGGTAATAGAAAAAATAGTTTTTTATCACTTAACACACTTACATCAGTATATGAAAAAATAAATATTGTTTGGGCGACCATGAAGAGAATGCGAAGGGCGGGTTTTAAAGCGACGATGATCAGCTGACAGTCGCCCGAGAGATCAAAGTATTCGCCAAATTGAAGGCATGAGTAAATTATGGACCCCACGCTAAAACCCGCCACACCCATGTGGAGGTAAAAACTTCCGTATCTTACCCGTTTTATGTTATCTGGAAAAGAGAAATTTTAAATTTGAAAATAGTAATTGATTTGTCGAAATGTAATAAGATACATAAAATAATTGCTACACATGGTGTCCTTCTTCATTATAAATATTGTTTAAAAGGATATATTAAGAAAGTATAAGTATAGATAATGATCATACGAATTATTTTAGGAATAAAAACCTTTTAAACATTATCTTCAACTTTATGTATAATATATTATTATGTATAATATATATTTATATATAATATATTATTAAGAAAGCTATCGTACAGCTCTTTAACATAAGAGACACTTACTTAATTCATTGATATATTTTAAGCATAAAATAAATAGAATAAGTATTGTTCGTTTCTTTTGGGTTTCCATAAAGGATTTCTTACCTTCTCTTCCATTTTTAGCGATACGAAGATGATAGAAGGTGTATCCAAGGAAAAGCATACTACTGATGTATAAGTACATTGTAAAAATCTGTAATGAATATCTTTTGTTAGTTTTATTAAAACTCGCCTCGAGTTAAGAATATTTAAAGTTTACGCAATTGATAAATCAGACTGTTTTATTTATTTAATCAATTAATTATATTGTGAAGAATGACCACTGTACAAATAAGTAAAACCTATAGGTACTAGAGTAAATAAAATACTTACGTCTGATGTGATGTTTGTATAAAGTTCATTTTGTATGGTACTAGTAACTGGTAATGCTAATCCTAAAACGATTAACAATTTCGCATAAAATGCAGACAGCACAACGGTCATTGATTCACTGGAATTAAATGAGATATTGAACTAATTAGCCAATCGTTCCAAAACATAACGACACGGGAATTTTAGTCAATTAGAAATCAGTATTGTAATATTTTAACCGATGTCTGGATAATTAAATCTGATAACCATTGCTGATATAATGAGGTTTTAACTCGTATTGTGTTGCATAACATAATCTAAAATACCTCTAATTTTATTAAATAAAGAGTGTATTGTATTTATTTTAAAAATAGAATTGCACCAATATAATGAAAAGTATGTTGCTGTCTCCTTACTCTCCATGGGACAAACGTGGTTGCTGGGGGAGCACGGGTATTTGATCAGAACTTGAGCTTCTGCTGCCTGGCAGAACTACGCTTAGCCGAGGCAAATAATGGGGTGGATGTTCTCTGAAATTAACGTAACAATTAGTCACTATGGATTTCAAGAATAATTTCAAAACTATGGTAGGACTATGTATTATTTCCGTCGAAATATTATTACTCAGAAGAATTTAAATGATAAGTAAGTTTGTTACAACCTTCACTATTGTCGCCCAGAAACAAAACTTAAAAATGAAAACATATTGTTCCTAAGATAACAGTAGTACAATAAAATTTATAATATCACTAAACTATAAATTTAAAGTTGTTTTATTCGCGAGACCGATTATCGTCTAATAGTGGTTTTAATGAAGCGCTCGTAGACTCACCTTTCATCCTCAGGTACAGCTACTAACGGCTCAGATCTTTCCCGCCACTCCTTGCCTACGTTTTGATTGGATTTCTCTTTATTTTTGATCATCATTAACCTCCGGTAAATACACGATGGGAACGATTAAGACTAAACCCCCCTTTTTATTACTTACATACGTTCAGACGATAAATTGCTCGCCTCGATATATTATTTAGATGACGATTTCTTAATGTTAGCTTTACGAAATATTGGAACGAGATGCTAATACGAGTGAAGCGAGTTTTAAACTGTATGGATACAGTTCGGTCAAGTGCCGAGCACACTTGCGTATGTGTTAAGAGTTCGTTCTTAATAATTTATAACTCAAGTCTTAATAGTAGGTAGATGTGTAGAAAAAATTTGCGATTAATGTTTTACGACTGAATTTTATTAAAATCTAAGGCATAGCCTTATCTTATATTATTGTGTTGTGTTGCGTATATTGGTGTTAGTGCTTTAATGCTTCTATAATTTATAGGGGCTTCCAGATCTCATTATTACTAATACCCATATCAATTGTAAATTATAACCTAAGGTTTTAAATAGGTACCTACCTACTTTTATATAGGTACTGTGGAAAATCTTTGTAACTAAATATACCTACATATATTTTTATATGCGTATATTCTGCTTGCATTTATCGAGATGTAAAGCTAAATAATAATTAGCGTAGTCGGTGTCACATTCAGACGGCCCTCCTAACGAGCCACATGCCCCCTCCCCCTCTCTTCTTATCACCGACACTAAGCGCTTAATTAGATATCTACCTCTAAGCTATCCTTGGAACCTCGATCAACCTTTGCTTCTATTTAATTGACGAGAAAATGTAAACTCCTGGTTTTATTTTTGTGTTGTGATTGCGAAATAGACGATTTCATAAGTTTTAATATAAAGATTTAATATTTTTCTTTGTAATCTATTTTGTATACAAATTTTGTGAGCTATTATTTTCCTTAATATTTATAATTAAAGGTTTATTAAAACATTATGCATTCGATTACAATATTCAGCATAAGATTAAAAAAGAAAACAAAATGTTGCGAAACTATGGTAATTAAAAAATGCATCCGAGTTAAAATTCAACAAATACTTCTTAACTAAGCATCATATTTTTAAATTTTTTATCAGTAAAAACAAGATAAGAAGAATGTGACTCTACTGGATTAAGTAGGAACTAATGCTAGTATTCATAAGTCTGTTTCAGATAAAACTAACTTTTCTAATAACTTTCTGGAAATTAAATAAAAGAGTTACCATTTTTGTGCGGTATTACACCTAAGGAGGTGGTAGTATTTTATGCTCTTGATAAAAAGAACTGTACAATGATATTTGGTCTCAATTTTAAAACTTTGAAAAGTAATTTTAGTAAATTATAGTTACAACGAAAAAAAGGGTTTATGTCAAAATAAAATTAATATGAATATTTTAAGTTTACCTACTATGTCGAATTTTTCTTTCTAGGCTCGTGGACGTTTGTCGTATTGGATGTTGGTAGAGATGCGACCTGTGTTCATAGCTCACCGACGTTCGACAATCTCCCGTCCTTTGGACAATTATTTTATGTCATATTTTTCTCAAAAAACTAAATACTCATACTTTTATTATTATTATTAGTCCATCCATGCGTTTGAATGATGTAGAGATGTATGATTAAACAGCACAGTAACTCACCACTCTGCGTCTTCTACGATAATATCCTCCATTTATAACATAAAAGGCAATTTATAGTAATATTACACTTTGTATCAAGCTGCTGCATTTTCTATATTATTGTTACACATTGCGGCGCATTATCGTCTAACTTAAAACGTCTCGAGACAATAATTGCGAGGCTATCTAAAGCAATATTATCTCTTCTGATTACCATGGCATAGTTCTAAGATAAACGCTGACGTATAAACGTGAACGTCACCTTTCAAACTAGTAATCCTTAAAACATCTGATAGTGCCATGCCACTTTAACATCGGCTTAAAGGATCGCTGGTTATCGGAATACAACGTACTATAAAACACTAGTACATAATGCAATTCAACTCATGTCTAAGAATTCTTTGGTAATTTTTGGACTATATCATAATGCTAAACTTTTATCAATATATATATATATATATATAAATGTTTTATAGAAAATAACTTAAAGCCAAATTACGAAACCTGCGACAGTGTATATTTATAGTAGGTATATATTTGTCTGGCAACTATCAATGATCATACAAAAAATATTGCTGATGGTAATGAAGATTAAAAAAAACTAACAAAGCTTACTTAACAGTAGTTTTCATGACATAATGTGCTAATATTATGGTGGTTACACAAGTAAAGTTCATTTAAATATAGTAAATATTTCCATGAAACTCTTCCTAGTTTAAAATTGTGTCATAACGTTTTTAATGTCTTACTCATGAGCTACACTTTGAAATCTTTAGCAAACAAAATGAATCATCAATTACCACTTTGTTAATTACGTGCTTTAAAATTGTATTAACATTCGAAATATGTGGAATAGCGATTGATTTTTAAATGAAATGATCGTATGAAGTAATTATGTAGCCGCCGAGTAAATGTAAACAATTAGCTGTGTATTGTTATTTGTTTGTCGTGACAAAGGACGGCCCATGTGATGTGTTAAGCGCTACGTCACGCTCTACAGAAAACACAAATAGTGTGAAACCTGTGGCCTCCATACTTTTTTCCGGAAATGTATTATGTTACTCATATGCTCTTCTATTAGTTCTGCTACATTGGAACAAAAATATTAAATAAAAAAATTTGCAGATAAAATACCTAAATATTTTAAAAAGTAAAAAGTAAAAAAGTTTAAGTGTAACTAGATTTCAAATTTTTAAATAAAGAACAAATAAAACGAGATATATGATGTAAATTTTTATTACAGGCTCAGCTATACATTGAGAAACAATGGTTTGTTTTTGAAGCTGTTCTTCCATATTTCGAAGAGGCAAATAGTGGAATGGAATCGATAGAATATTGCGAGTGGCATGGACACGTGCGTAATGATGGTCCAAGCCCACGGCCCGTAGAAGTCTAGATGAGCCGGCCTGAACTCCGCGCGATTCTGTAATACAGTTTATGTTACTTATTACTCTAATAAACATGATAAAAATGTTCTTAAGTTTATAAAAAAAACAAACAATGATATGAATATTTAATATTTTGATATGAAAAAGGTAATGATTATAAATTTATCGTTTCAAATTCAACTCAACTTCAACCATTTTTCTGCCATTAAAATTTGCTTAAAACCTTTTACAAAATTTAAAGTATCGGTTCTGTGTTGTATAAGGGACTTGTATAACTCAGGGAATTATACAAGTTGGAATATTTGTAAGTACCTTACAAGAACCTACAGTTGTAATAATTGTAAGAATATACCTTTTCCAACGTGTTTATAGCCCACATGGCCATATTAGCAACTAACAGGAACGTGACCAGCTGTCTGCCCGGCTTGTTGTTACGTTGTTCCGAAGTGCTGCTTCGTCTCCACCATGCATCAATGATGAACAGTGATTGCAGTGTTGTCTGAAGTTAAACATTAATCCATGATGTATGAGGTGTTTTGAAAAATTACAAAAATAATTCCTTATCGTTATTTTATTTTTTTCTGTAAGCATTTTTATTCAAAAATACTTGTAAAATTATAATAAAACGCTTCGATTTTGACTGCAACATCTAGCGATATCAAGGCTTCATTAAGAGCTCTTCTAAACTAAATAAGAAAATAAGTTTTACTAGTTTTTATGTGTAATCTAAAATTAAATCTTGTCATTTATTCTTAGAATCTGACCTGATTTAAAGATAGGAATTCCGAGAAGAACCCAGTAAGGCCACAGCTGTTGGGTCTATACAATGTGTGATGACATCCTATGAGACTGAACATACAGTACACGAACATCCCCGACTGGGCCAGGATTAGAAGCGATGTGTCAAGCCCCAGTACAGCTGGAATCATAACAACAATGTTTATTTTTAGCCTGCGAGACCACTCCATTTTATTGGAAATCAATACTCAGTGTAATACAATACCATATTTAAATAAATTACATTATTATTAATTA
>JADANM010005989.1:5552238-5574471 GCA_026213755.1 Eurema hecabe | reverse complement strand
ATTAAAACAATGTATAATAATTACCTTGCGATTTTCGTTTATAGGGCAACACTCTCATTTGTTTTAAAGCTATTGCCGTAGCTAATGTTGACAGAGTATATAAAATTAATTCACAAATATTCACCTCGAAGATGGCATCCTGAAATTAACAAAGCTTAACTAGAAATTGCAACTTAATTAAAAAATAAAAGGTGTTATACAAAATTATGGGAAATCTCGCAAAGGGAATTACTAAAAGCATTTTAAAAATAGAAACAGTATCTCCTTAACTACGGTGAATTAGTTTTATATCGTAAACAAACGTATCAGCTTTCTTATCAACAGCTGTTACTAAGAAAAACCAGTTTACATATTTATCAGTAAGAATTATTGACGTGCAGACTGCATTCAAACATAGATTAGTCATGATAAAGAATTGTAAAACGCTTACGTTGACAGTATCACTGTTGTGAGCTAGTACGAAAAACATTATGAGAGATATGATAGTGAGAACAATCACAAGGATGCCGGCGAAGAGCCCTCTGTGTGCATGAGAACAGTCCACGGAGAAATGATGTAGAGCATTACGACTTCCGTGCGGCGAGCTGACTCCCAGCATACCAGCTGAAAATTTCCTTAAGTATTAGCCATAATATATTAGTTATCTACAGGGTATTTAAGTCCGAAAATTGAAACCGTAAAAAGTTCATAGTATTCCCCATTATCATATAGTAATGCGAATGACTTGTTGCTGACGCATCCAATGGAATCCAATTTTTTATGTTTATATATATCAGAATATATGTAAAAATAAAAAATTGGATTCAGATATCAATGTCTGATGTACGCTTCAAATTTTTGGAGTTAAGTCTTTTACCCCCTGTGTATAATATTGGATTCATAACCAGGATTTTTTAAATTATAGTTAATACACAAACTGTATATAATTATTATTTATGTGTATAAATATGAATAGTAAAATTATTACTATTTTTTATAGCGTAGCATTAATACTATCCCGGTGTAGTTTTCTAGTGCTACGGTAGCTACAGGACAAAGTTAAATTAAAGCTTAAACGCTACTAAATATTTAAAGTTGTATGTTATCAAAAGTAATCACCGAATTGTTGCAAAATTTTTTCAGGTGTCACGGAATTGTTTCTCGACTTATTTTTAATGTATACAAATTTTTTCTCAACGTCCTCCGGGGTGCATTTAACCTGAAATTTTATAAATATAATATACTCTAAATAAATCTTAAATTACAACAAGATTGTTTTCTAAGAGGAAATTAAAAATACCTCTTTCCACATCTCATATAAAATTACCGCACATATGAGAGAATACTCAATTGTACAAGGAAATAGAAACGGCGAAGCATTTTGCACCAAGGTACCCATTATATTCGATCTCCGGCACGGAGTCTCAAGGATTAAATTTTGTGTTTTGTTTGTATTAGAAACCATAGAATGTTCCAGGTGATGTATTTCATGCTTAGTCTCCTCTACGAGGACATACAGCCACTCGCACAGGTTCGCTGCAATCATATGCATAAATCCAAATCTCTGAATTAATTTGTTGCCCACAGATTCGATGTCTTTATTTGTAAGGAAGATAAATTGCATCTGGGCGAGGGTTAGAGCCATGCGGAGGGCGGGAGTCAACGCCGAAAGAACGGAGCGACATTGATCGGTCATTTCGAAATATTCGCCGAATTCTAAACCGCTGTATACCATTGATCCGATTCCGAAAGCTGAAAAGTAAAAAAGAACCATTTTCAATTAAAATTTGAACTATTTTTTTAGTATTGTTTATAACAAACCTTAAATGAGAAATAGAAAAAAACAATGATAAAATATACCTATGGCGCCAAGTCGCAAATAAAAGCTCCCATATCTCGTTATAGTTTCTTTTTGTTTGCTTTTTTCGTTTGGGGTCGCTTTACCTGTCCCATTTTTTTCATCTTTGTCACTTCCACCTGAAGCCATGAAGATTAATTAGTTCATGCAATGCAATATTCATAAAACTATAAAATAATATAAATAGCAAAACGTTCGTTGGGTACATAAGAAGGTATTCTTGGCTTAAGCAATTATGCAAATAAGATGTGTTTTTAATGTCGCATTTTGTTACGCAAATGCGGCTAATTACTTCAGTTTAGTTTTTTTTATTAACGTAATATAGGATCCTTACCATGGTCGTGTATTATCATTGTCACTGCTTTCTGACGCATTATGTTCACATATTGAAATATCACGAACAGTAATGACACTAAATATAAGTATAAATAAAATCCCTGCAAAAGAAATTTTTGTGTAAACATTTTCTTATTGAAAGCCCGTGCAAATCTAAATGCTTGATATATTTAAGATATATATTACGCAAATAATTATAAGTTATATTATGCATGGGCATGGATATATAGGATATATAGGAAGGAAAATGTTCTATATACCTGATTTTAAGAGATGTTAGTACTCATTTATTTTTATTATACGTACAAGACGAAGAAGCGTGTAATCAGTTTATAGCAATTTAATCTTCAAAGTTATTGTACGTTTTTTTCTATCATATCTAATTTACGTTTGTTAGCTTTCATCTTATATTTTAGACATTTCATATTTTGGATAATAAATTTACAAACTATACATTAACCTTTATACCTTTTTTGTACGTTATGATTTGTATATAATATCTATACAATTTCTTTCTCATTAAGGTGTTTTTTCACTATAAATTGTTATGTGAACCGACATGGTGGTATTCTAATCCTATGATGCTTCAAAAGTGTAAATATATAAATGTTATTATAAAAAATATATTTCGTGATAATAGACATTATTAGTATATAATAGTTACCTGATAATACGCATCTGGGACGCCATTTGCGATAACTTCCGTGACGGGAAACGCTAGGCCGAGTACTACAAGTAGCTTGGCGTAGAGCGCCGACAACGCCTTGCTTAGCGCTTCACTACGACATAGGAAAAAAATGCTTTAGATATAACTTATTATATTAGAAAATAATATACTTTTTAATCGATTTGAAAAAGAAATTTACACGTACACTTGGTTTTATATGTAGAATATATAAATTCCAGATTACGTTTTTATGATAAAGCCTTTTTTTGTATTACTTAAAATTGTAAGGCCTGGTTTTGACTTTGATCAAGAAAATGTTTATAGAAAAAATGTTATAGCTTCACATTAAATATTAAAAAATTGCTAGTTTAATATACCCTTTTAATTATGGTAGAAAATTATATTGATGAATTCATTTAATATTATAACATTATGCGACAGTCAACGCTTGGTAGCATTGTCAACCTGCCTGTCTATTAACAAATAAAGGGTACTCATGAATAGAGTTGACGCGTAGAGGCGCCTCGCTTTGTTACCACAACGCAGTGCCACAGCGTTATCCCACCGATATTTCAATAGACATCAAGACAACGACCATACAAATTTGATATATAATACATTGCTTCATTTACGATAAAATGTTGGAACAGCGCTTAGGTAAATTTTAGAATCAAGCGATGTATTTCGTTCATGTAAAATATTGAGTCAATCTCTGGTGTAGGTCTATTTCGATGAACACAGTCCTTATGGAGTGTACGAGGAATTTGATCAGGTATACATTTTTTTTGTAAAGAAACCCCATAAATATTATCAAAATTAATTATGTTTGTTAATGTCATTCAGTTCAAACTTCGAGGTTTCAGTGTAAATATTTAAAAAATACAAAACAACAGTCATTGAGGTCATTTAAATAAACCTTGGGATTATTATCTGAGCTAAAAATCCACTTTTCTTATCTTTTATGCAGTATTTACTTTAAAACTTGGCATACGTAAATTTCAGACTACATACATACAAAACATAAGTCTTGACTCAAAGAACGTTGTGGCATTTATTTGGATACGGGGGCATTCCACGCCAAGCGGACAGGTAAAAAAGGTCGATGCTTCCGATTTCAATAATAATTTAGTATGTTATACCTACATAGGCCCTCAACCTAGTCAATCAATATTTTTACTCTGTGGTATATAGTTATTGATTTAGAGCCTAATGAAGTTTTGGGTCTAAAGCAGGAATGCACTATTTGCAGTCCCAAAAAACGTTATTTAAAATGTAAAAACAATAAACTTAATAAATGTATTTTATAGTTTAGATATTGAGCTCTCTTTTGACAATTTCAGAAAGTGAATTTTTTTTTTGGAAATTAAATAAAAATAGAATTTTATTTTACTAACTCGATTTTCTCAAACTTGGACCACTTTAATTTTTTTTATTTTTTTTCAATAATAGCTTATAGTATGTAGATTAATCCTTGCCAAGTCTCATAACGGGCCCGGGAGTAGTTTAAGAGCTAGACAAGTTATAAGGCCGGAGCGCAGCGGTAGGCGCCGTACCGCGCCTGGAGCCCGTTAGTACCAGTTTGCAGAAACATTTAATTTTATAAATAATTCATTGTTTTTTCTTTACGATATGAATAATACAATATATTAATAAAAAACAACAGGTTAGTTTTAATATTTTTACAATTTTAGCACTACTGGTGCGCTTTATAATAATACCCTGAGCTATTGGAATGAAGGCATGGTATTTTTCGCAAATCTATCTCTTAGAAAACATCTGCTCTCTTCGATGTCTACTTTTCGGACATAATATATGTGCGTCTGAAGCATAATATAACATATAATGACCACGTGCACTCTGACAAGAATGATATCGACTAGGTAGAAGCTGTGTATTACTTACTGTCCCAAAGTCTCAGCAGCTGTGGGAGGTGCGTCATGTGAAGCCATCGAAGCTCGTGAGTGGGGCGAAAGCTCCGACAAGAACCTGCGCTGTGTTGCAGCACATAACGCTAGGGCTTGCGATGGTCGTCTGAACGCTGCTATTATTGCTGATGGGCGCCTAAATTAGTTTAGGTAATATTAATGTTACATAAAAGCTTAATCACATTTTTATAGTTATCGTAATTAGTAATAAAAGAAGCTGTTTAGTGTTTATTACAAATAATAAGGTAAAAATCGAAATGCATCGTAACGATGAAAAAATTATAGTTACCTACTATTTTACAACATTGAAAGTTACTAGGAGACCAAAATTACTTTAACATAAGTTATTTTACCTGGTGTTAAGATTAGCAGCTACTTTAGCGTCGATGTCGCTGGACATTCTGCGGCTGTTGGGTTGCGAGTGTGAGTTCTGTATAAGGGGCTCGGCAGCTTGGCCCAGCATAGCTCGAGTTCTCTCCCGGAGACGGGCCACATCGGAGTATGAAGACTCATCACTATTGCAAAAGCCACTAATTAAAATTAAGTCCTATAAATTACAAAAAATGACTGTATGCTTACCAGGCATTTAAAGATATTAACGTTAAAGTCATTCTAAATTCGGCAGTGGTAATTTCACAGTAGATGTAACTTAGAAATTGTTTTCTAATAGAATTTAATGTAGTCAGTAATACGCAATACCCAGAAATGAATCCGTCTGAAAATAAATTCTTATCAATTTTAAACTGTCTTTACAAACAGTTTGGAGCGTAAAACGAACGGGGCTTGTATTAACCGGCACAAAGCAGTCTATCAAATGTCATAAATATTTCCGAAGCTTTGCTGGTGCCGTTGCATCGAAATCTCTCCGAACACATTCACACTTTTCATTCTGCATAACATGTAGCGATGCGATTTTGTTTGCTTTGATTTTCGAAAAACACCTTCTACCTATATCGATCTGCACGTTTGAAAATTTCGGCATTTAGATATGAATAAAGTTTTAATTTACTTTTGAATTTTGCGTGGTACCTATCATATTAATTCGGTAGAGCTACATTATTATAAAAATGTAAAAAAATATACTAAACTAGGTAATTAATGTTGAGATCTGAATGAATCAGAATAATAAACAAGTACAGAGATAAAAAATGTTGATTCATAATCAAATCTAAAATGTTAAATTCATATATTCAATACCATCAAAATAAAAATATAAGAAAATAAACTTCAAGTTTAAAGTCGCGATATATATATGATATTGAGCACAAAATATTTGAAATCGTTTCTTGGTAAAATCCCTCAAAGCTGCGCTGGCTACTCAGTATCCATTGAATATATATGGATAAATAATGCACAGACAAACTTGAATAACGTTTTCTTAAGGTATATTATTCGGTTTATACCATCGAAAATGTTTGCTTTAAATATTTACTAAATAACTTAATAAATTAAATTACGTATATTAATTTTTTGCGGATATTAGAATTGAATTACAAAAGTTCGTCTGCAAAAACCTGAAGTTACGACAGTAACAGACTATAATATATATTGTATAAGTAACGACTTATTAATACATAATGATAACATGTTTATTATAATAATTGCATATCAAAATAGATATTATCTTGGTATGCTGCATAAAATACCCACAAATGCTTTAATCTACCAGCAGATATGCGTGCATATGATCTCATAAGATACGCGATAAGCCCAGCCGCGGGCTACAATAGAAAATTACGTTACGTTATACACAACTTCAACTAGTTTTAAGTCTCTCCAGATATTTTATTGTTAGAAATAGTAAGTATATTTTTCAATAACCTATTTTTTATCAATTAAAAGTATATTATTTATGAGTTGTTAGAAGCTACGTACAGAATATCGGATCTTATGTGTATTTAATCTGTGTGAATTAAAATAATAAAAAAAAATCCTTATATAACAACCCGCCAATAAGTGTTGGATATAATTAAAAGTTTAATAGAGAATATCAGATAAATTAATAATATGAAAACGATAATAATATACTGTAGATACTTTACCTGTCGTTGTCATTTTCTTCGTGAACTGTGTCCATATCGGTTATAGTGATGGTAGGCCGTGATTCGTTCTGATCGCCGAGTGAATTGCGTTTGCTCGGACTCATCTGCGGAACTCAAACTAATATATTATCTCCAGTCTACAAACAAGCGGTTATAATGAACGAACATAAGGCCAAAGTCTTTGTTATTTTTTTTAACAGTTAAACGCCCATTATTGTAACGCTTTGTCCCAATGTAAAGAGACAATGTTTATATACTATTATTGTGAAGCGAAACACCGAATGCGAACCGTACAATAACATTCACTATGGAAATAGCCACCCACCTGTCTATTAAATGTTTGTTAGATTTTTTCCTGCAATATTTTTTCATTGCCCTAATCTCCAACGAGATACTGAAGCGCTCACCGTTGGTAATTGAATTGACACGGTACATCCAAATTGCTTCTAGCGAATGTTTTTACTTTATTTTTACATTTATCTCAGTTTCAAGTTGTACGTTCAGGTGTGGGTTGAAGTCACGCGTCGCCGATAAAGCCGAGTAGGTACTGATCGCGGGACGCGGCACAAAGACATTCTGTTTACGGTGGCCGATTATGTCAGTCGTCTACTTAACCGCGTTATGGAGATAATCAGTGATACATAAAGCTATTGTATCTTGAGATAACATTATACATTTCATGTTAATTTATTTATCTGCGGTTTTCTTTCTAGTTAAACATCTAATACTTATTTCAAGGCTAAAAGTACAAATATAATTTAGAACTTAGTCATACAGGAATTTAGGTATCTGTAATATGATTTTGATGACGCATAGAGGTTTGAGAAGTTTGAGATTGTATGTATTTAAGGCTTCCCTGGATTATAGGATATTTTTTTATATAGCATTAATTTTATTTGTTAAATTTGATTTTAACATAACTCTTGTACTGTTCTGGAATTAAAGGCTTTTATTTTTATTCATTTTATATTCAAGGCTGGAATTCCAAGTCAATGTACATTATAAATAATGGTTGTATATTATAAAGCTATAAGTGATATTTATTCTGCATATTTGAGATTAGGATTTCATAATTATCATGGCATTTACAAATAAGAATAGTAAAACGTGAATCTTTATGTTCGGAATAAAACTAAAGCTTAAATGAAAATAAGACTGAAATAGAGTAATAATTATTAAATATTTATTCTAATAGAGACAAAGATTAAAGAGTAAGTTTGTTTGTCTTGTGTCCGCCGCGGCGGGCGGGCGGGCGGCGAGCGGGCGACGCGGTCCGCTCTAAGGTTGTTAGGTTGTTGAATAAGTTTCTGAATTAAGAGAACTGAAAGTTTTCTCATCTCGAGATTACAGCAAAGTGTTTACCGTTTGGCTGTAGGATGCGGCCGCGACGCGACACCCCTCCTTAGTCATGTCTTATAACATTGTGTTCGATATTCCATTTACAATTTTAATTATTTCTGCTGATAGCTAATGTTCAAATATAATATTAGTAGTAATTACTTTTCACATTACTCAGCATTTCATATTACTTTGTTGCTATATGAGTTACAATAAGAAATAGACAGTATTGAGAATCTTTAAATTAATCAATCAAAATCCTATGCAACTAATAAATTTACTGCAATTGTATTAACGTTAAAGTTAGCGGTATTAGAATGCATAGAACCAAAATAAATCAGTTTGAAATTTCAAGAAATGTTGAAAGTTTCATATTATCGATATAGCTGCGCATCTCTATGAGTAACATTCCTGGTATTTTCATAAAATATTTGCAGGTATATCGCACCTGATGCTATGTCGGTGCATTCTAAACTCACAGCAGTTTGTAAACAATACGCCACTGATAAATAGATATAGAAGGAACACCCGAAAATTATAAGTAGTCTTTGATTCATTATTGAATAATGTATAGGACATAGGTATATGGATAATATTATAGTCAGTATGTAAAGTTAACTAAAATGAAATCAGATATATACATTTAGAATTTAGAGAAATATTTCTGATATATTAACTGCTGAGTTGTTATGCTAAGTATGTGGAAGCACCGGAGGCCCATTTTTTCCTTTTAGAACTTAGCTATCATATTCTTTATTCCCTTTTGACACACACCCTTTTTCCTTATTTTATAGTTAGGGAGCACAGTCGCGAGGTACTTAGTTTTGCGAATGTTCATGGTTAGGGATCACTTACCATAAGAGAAACCTTGTAGTCAGTTATTTGACATTTAATAAAATAGCAGATAAGTACATATATTTTAGGTTCTATATCTATAATATTATACCACCAAAAGAACTAAGTATATGTTTATCCTCGGTTATATGTTTTAACAGTTTATCCGACGTAAAATGTTGTTTTTCTCCACTTTATCCTAGATGCAAGAAACGTAAATCTTTTGCACATTACTCTTGTACCTTTGTGTTTCTTCAGAACAATTATCATATAAAATTATAAGATTTAAAATATTCAATACTTAAATACAACATGCATTTTTTTACTTTTCTTCCGTTATCTGTTTTTATTTGATTTTACATAAATTAATATATAATAGAAAGATTAATTCGTTAAATACTTCTTCATAAAATATAACTTAAAATCAACACCAGCATATACTTCATATTTATTTTATGATATTAAGTCTGCTTATATAAACTTATATTAAATATATTATGCGTTACATATTGATATAAAATATTTTGTTTAAATAAATTATTTACTTGGCAAATATAAATTTTACGACAGTTGAAATGATAATACTCCTCATGTCACAATTTAGCACGTCGTGATCCGTTTCAATTTGCACTTGTTATCAATCTACGTGGATCCCTTTGAAAACTTAGTGATGACGAACACTTGAATATTATTTTGAAATATATATAAATAATATATGTATTTTCCGCTTTATTCCCATATTCTTTTTCTATGCTCTATTACGTTTACTTATCATTTAAGGGCCAATTAGAATGGCGTCTAGAATAAATGATAAAACAGCGCCTTTTAAAATCTTTCTTGGTGTTATTCAATACATATTACTGAACTGATAAAATTCCAGGTGCATTGGAGCTAGTAGCCATACAGTTGTCTTTTATATAAAAGTAAATAGTAAGTATAGGTAATAAATAATTTCGTTTCCATTACTGTTGCAATAGAAGCTTAATATTTATTTGATCAAAACTCAAAAGTACGTAAATGTAACATAATTTTTTTACTTAAATAAATTGTTTGTATTATAAATGCGTAAATAGCTCTTCCTGTGTGTAATATTTTCAACCCTGAACCACTTGACCGATGTTTATGGAATTTGGTACGGATATAGTTGAAAGCCTTATAAAATTCAGGTTAATAACACCACGTATAACTGGCAAAATGGTTGTGTTAATTTTCTTGTATTTACTCATTCATCCCCATCCGGAATGACTAAAGAATAACCCGTTTTAAATATAAAAATATATAACGTAAATAATACTACGTATCCGAGGAGCATTAGAAGTAAGACACAGAAAAATAACTATCGTTTATGATACATCCTTATAAAATAATTTTAAAGCTGAACAAAATACTTGATCCATAAAGCGCGTTACGTTAAAAGCTTACAGTACGTTAATGATTTATCAGCAGGAATAATAATTATAATTATTTGACTTACCTTTTGTATCGGTGCAAATATTTATATGTACACAATACTTAGCGAAATATAAGAACTAGTTTCGACGTAAGTTTGCGGGTGGACTCGCGGCCATCACTTCATTTTCTACAGGTTTTTGAGCGATCGTATCACGACGCCCGTAGACTTGCTAATTATGTGAACAATTTATATAGCACGACTTAAAATTGAGCTCTTTTGAAAAACTCAAATTGAATTCGCATAACTACCAATGCTCGATATGCCAATATGCGAATTTAATGTCACCTGGCATTGAATGAAATTATAATCAGATTTTATAAGTGCATGCAATATTTAAAATTAAAAAATAACTACTAGTATTTCAAATGTGAAAATATTATTTACGTATAGTGATTTAAACATTTACTATGCAATAATCTGATCTTATAGAATTTTTTAAAATTAAATGCTCGACTATGTAGTTACTCGTTACATATTAAATACGAATTTGACTGAAGATTAATAAATTATAACAAGTAAAATAGCACAAGGATAACTAAATAATTTTCTCTTCACAATATATTTAAAAGATTTTAAACTCTAACGCAATGTATGAGAAAACAGGAATAGATTTTATTGGTATAAAATAAAGGGCATACCTATATTCGCTTGGTTTACCACGCGCATTGGCGCGGATAGACGTATCATGCCTTTATTGTTATTATATAAAGATTTTTATTTTTTTTGTATATTCGGTTTAAAAAGTTAACAAAAATTAACCTAAAGGTGAAGTGAGGTATTACTCGACATATCATATGATCTGTCGAATGTACTTTGAAAAGTTTGGTGCATTTTGGTGTTTGTAAATCTTTTTTAACTATTTAAGCTCATCATTGATGGCATAATTTGCTACTTTTTCCCGACAAGAAGGCAACTTTATAAAGATGATTATAGGAATTTAATAAAATAGTCAACTTTTTGTTAACTATAAGTTATTCATGGGAAAAAAAACGCTTTCACGGGTTTTCTATTGAATCCAATTTGTATGATAATAGCATAGTGTTGCTGTTTTCTGACGCTGTGACATCGAGAGGGCGTGACTTTGCTTTATGCCGGGTTTGGTTACGCTCAAAAGAGATTAAAAAAAATGAACACTTCATTCGCAGTTGACAGCGCTCAGCTCAAAACGCTACCGGTTAAGTTTTTGTGACGCAGTTTGCCTGTAGACTTTGTATTTCATTGCCAATAACAGTCTAGCAGTTACGTTCAGAAGAAAACATTAAAAATATCATTAAGTAATAAACGAATTTAGGTTTAATCTGTTTTAAAGTATAAAGGAATAATTTTAATAAATAACTCGTTATAAATTAATACTTTAAACGAATAAATTACTTTTGAGATTCAAAGATTGAGAATAATGAACCCAAAAACGCCACAAATATAATTATGACGACGTTAATGAATTAATTACGTTTTCCCCTTTTTATAGTATGCAAAGAACAACTTTGCGTGAATATTTTCTAAGCAACACAAAGGGCGTTGATGTCTCGCGAAATTCCGTTCCGTAAAATGATATTGAATTATTTTTATACTGCGTTGACGTTCAAAGTTGCCGGGATTAATTCAATTTATTGTCTCTCTTAAAATGAAACTCTGCTATAATAATATTTGCAAGGTTCACCTACGCTTGTTGACGTGCCCCAAAAGCGAGTGCAGGAGCGCACGGCGCCTAAGTGATTCGATACACGTTCAATATGTTTCATTAGGGAGCTCGGGCTCACTTATTCAATCACATCGGCAGCGAAGCGCGCTCGCCGCTTCGCCGCGCCGACGCAGCCTATGCGATCACTTCATTCTTACATAATCAGTTTTTCTCGTTCAAAATGTTGTTGAGAAAATTCCAGAATACTTGCACTGTATTTACGTAAAGTTTGGATACAATATTTTCTTTATGTACGTCAATATAGAGCCGGAAATGCAATTAAATGGTACTCGATGAAGGTACGAAAGGCGTAGGACGCTGTATTTTTGTTTCTGTGAGGTGAAACACAGTAGGCTTGCGTCGGTCCTGAGAAGGAACCTCTCTTCGAGCGCTGTCTGCGTCCTGTGTCACGGGAAATGGTAATTACCGCCTAATCTCGCCCGAAGCGTAGAGCGGCCCGACGTCCGGATATGAACTTCCGTTATGAACAATTTAGCTCGCGAAATTGGACGACGGTACGTTCTGCATTCACGTAAATCGGCTGTTGCAAGATACACGTATCCACGGAGCCGCTCAATGCACTCGTTGCAAAGTATTCATAGCCCTCTGGTTTCATGAATTACTCGAACGTCAACTGAATACGAATGAAATTAATTTTAAAGGATGGAATTTTTAAAGCACAATGCATTATAAGAATTTAAAATGCAATAGTAATTTCAAGAAGGGAAATAAAAAGTAAAACTTTTAAATAACCTTCATATTACGAAGTGCTTTCAAAGTACCTATGCGAAAATAGAGTAAGTAGTGTCGCCAGAATATAATTCAATCAATTCAGATTTTTCTGGGTTTTTCTAATACTTGAACCAAGATTGAAGCATCAATAGATATTTCTGCGTTCATTCAGTAATAAATAAATTTAACAATAATAAAAAATATTTTTTAGAGAAATTGCTCGTGCTAATAGTGATTTTTTCCAAATATATACGAGTTGTTTGTGCGTAAATAATTGTTAAAATAATAAACGTACAAAATGTTATTGAAGTTCGATTGTGTTACATTTGTGCGGATGTAAATGATGTTCGGTCGGAGAGTGGCTAATGATCGCCATTCATCGTGATCTGCATTGATATGGAGCTATTATTGCTCGACGACCAACCTCGGCGGCGCTCACCTATTTGTCAATGCAGCTCAACTGATAGCCTCTAACTCAAGCTCATCATCTAATCACACTTTGATCTCAATCAATCATTGCCCTCTCACAACATATTATACACGTAAGACGATAGACGCAATCTCCATAATCTTACTCGATCTCCTTCTTTTTTTAATATGCCCGAATAATTGAAGCGATGCATTTAATATAAGCAGGATTTAAAATGACAAACAATCGGCGTTTCAACCGACGCGGGCGAGCATTGCAAACCGACAGATAACTCGCGTAATTGACTTATCACCGTTCCTATCGACCGACGATTCGATAAAAATCAACGTAGCGAATGGCAGCGGTCGAAATGTAATGAAATTGAGGTAAAATGATTTTGATTTCCAGAGAGCGAGGAACACACGGCCGGCCGCGTATTGTGACTCTCATATAGCCACCAAATGGACTGCGCTCGTTCAATTTCGATACTTTTACAACACAATAGGCGACTGTAAGGCGTGTTCACTCACCTGTCAAATTAAAAAAGCACTTGCATATTCAAAATAACCTCGTAAAGGGTACAGTCTGATACCCCGTGCGAGTTTTAATTCTCTGAAGATAATTGGATTCTCCCATAATATGTTATTGAAAGCTAGATTGGTATATTTTCTTATTGGTAGTTTAAGGATTAGTTAAGCGGCGTTTTATTAAAGAATTACCTACATATTGTATTTTTATTAGGTAGGTGTTTAAACTATATTTGACTTATAAAGCAATTTGACGAAGCAAATATTAGATAAAATATTGTAAAATATATAATTAACTATCCATACATATTTCAAAAAGTCCGACCGAATAGGAATAGGAATGTACACTTAAATTTTTTGTTCCTTTTTCATTATTTTATAGAAAGATACGAGTAATTGAGTATTCAGTGTAGGCATTCTGAAGTTATATATTACTGGAGAAATGCTACATTTGATCATTTGTTAATAATATATTATACTGACAACCCTTTTTAGTGGCTTTTTCATAGTATACTATTTGCTTTCTATATAATGAAGTACTTAAATACAAAATTTCGTAACCTTAGACAAAAACGTATAAATATAAATCTTTCAACCTCTATTCCTTATTATTGTAATACGAAATATTGAATATGAGCATAACAGACTGGTCAAATACCAAACAGATTTACTTTCGCAATTATACTATTAGTATATCGCGTTATATTCATCCCCATGATTCAAGTACTACCTTATTAAATAAATACATATATGATGTTAGTGTATATTTGAAGTTTATATGATAGTAGTTAAAAGTTAAATTCTAATTTAAAGTAAGTTTCAAAAAGAATAGAGGCGTCTCGCCCTCAAACTTAAAAATTTGGCGAGGTTTATATGTATCTTTATATTTGTATCTTTTTTTGATTAATATTAAAAAAACGTACATTAATACTAAAAAGGCAAATAGTAAAAAACTTTCTATATATATATAGAAATATGCAAGTGTCAACGATGTACTAGTATATCTATATCTATATCAGCTAATATATTTTTACAAAATAATTGCAAAGAGCCAACAGTAAAGGAAAGTATGAGAGTTTCTTTTTCATCTGTTTCTGTTAAATAGAATTACAACTTACTCTACATTCAACAAGTGGTTGTCGGTTAGACCTTAGTATTGGAAGTTGTCGAGTTATTTTACAAACACAGTCAAATAAAGTCAAATATTGTTTTCTATTTCTTAATTTCCAAAATATTATTTTTTCCTGAAAGATCTCAAATATACAGATGAAACAACAAGAGAACGCAAGAAGTGAAAAAAATAAGATTTAGCGTTATTTGTTTAAAAAAATCTAATGACCTTATACTTAATTTATACTCGTACATTTCCGAACTGGAACTTTTATGAAACTCTTGTACAAAAAAATTAAGCTGATATTACAAATTTGTAAGGTAAGTTTTTACCACAAATATTAGAATAATATATAATTTTAGTAGATATTAGTTATAATAATTATAAAAGCAAAAAAGTGAGAAAGGGCAAAAACATATTATATAAAATTTAAGTGTTTATAGCACTTTCTCTTCGTTGTCGTCGGTCTCTCAAGGTCATTTATTTCGGGACTTTAGCTCGAATATATAGCGCTTACTCAAGCCTACGGCTTCTAAATGTTATCAAAATATCAGATTCTACGTTTTCGACAAAAACCGAGGCGGTTTGGTTTTTATTTCAGCTAAAGTTTGAACTTTTCCAATAATAACAGCTTAACATACATATGTAGGGACCATTTTTCGATGAATTTATCAGTTGTAATTAAAGCATACTCTAAGTTAACTCAATATTCTCATTATATAAAAAGTACATGTTATGTACATTTTTATAACAGTATTCTAATATATATATCTGTATATACCTTATGCTAAAAGATATTATTCGTCCTATTATATCAAAAGTATCTGCGGAAAATAAATCAGAAAATGTAATCGGATTTATGTGATTAAGTTTGTTCTCTTTCTCAAAAAACACCTAACGACGAAATGAAAAAAGTATCTATTGGACTACATATGATATTATTTTTAATGGTTCTATTTTATGTTGTTCATCTGTTTAGGTAAAGCAGATCTTTTAGTATGCTTATTGAATAGTTTATAAAAACATATTTTTTTCCATTTTCTCAGTAGATACTGTAATTAACTATTAAAACCTTTTGAATAAAAAATAAGATTTACATCAACTGGTTTATTTTACATTTACATTTATTCAACTTTAGGATTTCTTTTAGCAAAAATGTATACCTAATTCATTTCTTTGAAAGCAGTATAATTGAGGAACACTTTAATAAAATAAAACAACCGTTTCATATTCATATTTATTAATATATTAAACACATTTTGTAACTTTTTCTTAATTAAAATAAGCACACGATATAGAATTTTCATAAATCTTTTGTAAAGGATTCATAATAAAAATTCTAATACCAGTAGTTAGTTACGTTCGTAATAATTCTTATACAATATACATATTTAATTATATAAAAAACCTTATTTAATAAGTCCGTTTATTTTAATTGCACATTTCTTTACTTTTTGCTAGGTATACAATCCACAGTATGTAGAAGGCAACCGCACATTTTGCAGGTTTCGTCGACAACGAACCGAATTTTCACGGTTTCACTGTCACGAAACCCGAATTTTGTGCAGTTTCACGATTTTCCTCCGATTCCCTGGATATTAAAGCGAATGTGGTACCTGAAATGAGAAAAAGATAACTTATTGATATCCGGCTCACTTATGGTGTTTATTTTAGTTTATAGTTAAAAGTTGTTGGAGTGCTTTCGTAGAAATATTTTCGATTCTCTCAACTCTTCGACTCTATCACCTTCTGAAACAATAGTAAAAAAAAATACATTGCTTGTATAACAAAACAATCCTTTTTGAATAAAATCAATGAAGTCGTATAGTCTAAACTTTTTATCGTATTTTATTTCAATGACAATGATAATTATGCTTGAAAAATTACATATTTATATTATATAGATACAAAATTAAGACCTAGCGTATTAATAATAACCGGAGTCGGAGTAGATAAAAATAGATTCCATGTAGCGAGCGATATTTAAAAGACGCAAAGATTTATCCCTTAAGCGTTCTCGTTCAACAGATGGCCAATTGTTTGCGTAGTCTCGGAAAGTTTTCCCATTTGTTCAGTGCTCATACGTCAGCGCGGCCGCGAGGGAAGCGCCGAGCGCGTTCCGGCGCGATAAGGCGGGCGGCCTTTGTCGCAGCGTCGGCGCACGTTTCCTCTCTACCGTCGAGCCTGCCGCTTTGTTCCCTCCCTAATGAACTAACTTATTCTCGCGACTAACGCAAACTGCCAAATACTCCGTTATCTCATTTTATTGTCACCACGCTAACTTGTAACACGTGAATATAATAGCCCGAAACCCTAAACCCACTTGTGTTTGGATTGTGTTAACAGACTATTGAACAGAAATGTTGACACTCGATCGTGTTTGTTGAGGACTGTTTGGACTTCAAATCTATTAGCTCTTATTAGATGCTCGGTGAGCTATCGAACAATAATTAATTAATCTAGTCTTAATAATAAAATAAGAAGAAATACTGAATAATATAATTTCAGCAAAAATATATTTGTCTCTAATATTCAGTAAAGTTGATGAATTATATTTCAAAATTATCTACTAAATAAATAGTTTGGAGTTCTCTATATGCTGTAAAGAGTTATTACAATACGGTAATTGGTTAAAAACGAGCCGTGGTTGGTATCAATCCCTTATAAATAAGGACAACCCACAATGAGATATTTGCCGTATTAGATAATCACTTTGCCCAATTGTGTCACAAAAATGGTACGAATATTGTATTAGCTCCCTTCAGCCCCTCACCCAATCCACTGAGCGGTTCACTGGGGTATTATGCATTCACCGTGGCGCCAAAATTTCTTATTCATTCGACTATATTCAAAAATTTCTTATAGTACCTACTAGAGCTTCGTTTTCAATAGCGAAAAAATTCAAGACGAACCGGCAATAACTGTGAAGAAAGAAAATCGCATTTCGATCGAAAAGAGGGCAAATCTTTTATGTAATATCAGATTGTCATCGCGATTATTACAGGCAAATAGAATACGCCGGATCAGTAAGTGGGTTATCTTCTTGCTTCCTTTGCTTGAAATCACTTTATTGAATGTTGCGTACAATCTACTTATTTTATTTTTAAGCCTCGTTCGTATATAAATATCATCAGTCTTAGTTTTTGAATACATTTATTTATTGATTTGTTTTCTAAATTTATTATATTTATGATTTTCTAAATAATTTCATTATTCTGAATAACAATAAATATGGTACATTTTACCCGTCCCTAAGGTGTTCATAAATATAATATACGGTCTGTACTTACAGCATATTAACCATCATCTAAAGTTTTGTAATACAAAAGACATCAGTTTGTAAGTGGCGCTTTTCTTGTAAAATAACTTGTAGGTACACAAATGTCTATTCTACGAGATTGTTATCTCGACTTTATAAGTGAATTGTACGCTTTAGCTGGAAAAATCTTACGTTATTTTTGTGTTTATTTTCTATCTCTATTTTCATGTATTTAACTTCCGCCAAGTTTAAATATAAGACTGTATATAAATTAATGTAAAATTATATAAAAAAATTGGTGTCACCTCTGTTAAAATAAAATAATTAAGGTAATAGCTTGAACTACAGTAGCTGGTAGGTACCTAGCAAAGCACTGGCTAGCATTTGGCGCCTTATCTTAGCCAGTGGTGTCGAATATCCGTCCAATCAAACTATGAGATCTGTCGTTTGATTAAAGAGAATGGGGTTGTTTGACCACTCTCTCCCATTATAATATTCCTAAATAAAAAAGATGTAAGCTAACCGACTCACATGAAGTGGATTCGTTTACTAATTCCAAAAATGATTTTAGAAAAATGATTCCTCAAGAACGTTAAATTATAACAAGTACCCCCACTTGTATTTCGTATTGTGATTCCATTGTGCTGATTGGTCTTATATTTCCATTCATTGCTCAAAACAGAACGCTCTCGCTGTTTGGATTCATTGTAGTCGGATAAAAACTTTCTCCAACAATACTCAGAAACGAAGCAGTTGAAATCGATAAGTAAGCGATACTTTCGTGTTTAAGTTACTAGGCAACCGTTTAATGAGATGTAACCTTATAACGAGTCTGCTTTGATTGCATCCTAAGGCGCTGGTGCAAGAAGCGCTCAGGAGTGCGGAAAAATCACTGATTATTAGCTGCCTGCTAACTGCAGTCTGCGACATATTCATATTTAAATGTTAGCAGCGATTGTACCAGCTGCTAACTCGTGAGTAATATTTCCATTTACGACATCCTAATGAGCTTACTATTCAATACTTTTTATAATGTAGTAACGTACTTTTTACAACGTAGTTCTTTGCTCAAGAGGACCTTTTGATCAAAACGCGGAAGCCTTGTTAGGTTAGAGGATTAAATTTTTCATCATACTCAATCTCCAACTTACTATGCCGTTAAGACTAAGTCTTACAAGTGTAATATTTATGACAAACTATTTTTCTTCGATAATATAAGTTCCGATAATATTAATGTAAAAAGTTAAGTTCATTTTTATATATAGGTTTAAATAATATCATCCAATGTACCGTAACAGATTCGTTTCATTGGTATTGTACAATCAAAACAAAGAATAAAGGAGTCTCTTAAATGTCTCAACTGCAATACAAAGAGATAAAAATGTTTTGCTGCAATTTAGCGGAGGCTCGCATCGCCTCTGTCTATCCCCTCTTCGGGGAGCTAAACCGAATTTGAGGTTGGAAAATTAAACTTAAATTGGATATATCTTAGATTTCATTTAAATCTCGTTTATTAAATAAATGAGTAATATCATTTGTCGGGAGTAATGTGTTTTCATGAAAACATTTAATTATAAAATCTGTCAACATATATTATGATGTAAAATGTTATTTTCGGAAAGCTGGCATTATTTAAATTTTGTCTAATTTTAAAATGGCAATGTTTAATAATAATATTGTTATTTACAAGTACATAATGTTTATAAATGTAATCGATGCGTATGAAAATTTCTAGTCAAAGTACTCCTTTGTCTGCTAATGAAGTGCAATTGTTTATGAATGCATAAGTAGGACGCAGGGCTCGTGCGGTTGCATTGTGGTCGGCCGATACTCGCCTGTTTTGTTGCTGCCTACTGGTGACAGCCACTGGAAACTAAACTATTGATTTAATGCCCTATTGAAAGGCAATAACGTTATATAAATAAAGCTCTGTTTAAACACAAACATATTTGTTTTATATTTTAAAAGGACATTAAGAGAAAAGAAAAATTAAATGGTAAGCAGCGACCAAAAGTTCTTTCTTAAACAAATTTAGTAGATTTGGCGTCTCCGAAAGGAAGGAGAAAAACTGGCGAGATTACTTTTATACATTGTGTTGACATTGCACGCTTTTATCACACTTTTGCAGGGGGAGAAATCTCTTACACATATTTAAATAGCCAAACAATACAGGCGAAAGAATAAACAGAAGTGAAATAGGATCGTTTTTCGAGATATTTAAATATAACACATTTTGCATAGGACATTTAAAATTATTCTTTACGTATAGCTTATAGATAGATCAACGAAATCAAGGCATTCGTTGCTACATTTAGGATAAAGGTGTTAGTTTGCATAAGTTGACGTCGAACAAACGAGATACAGGATCAGAAGGGATGATACGCAATATTTTAAGTATTGGAAAACAGCCGACACGAACGACACCTGCCCAAGGAGGTGGGCTCATCACAGTTCCTTCCACCCTCTTTATTGATATTACGGTCGGCGCATTAACCACTCTACGAGTTGTGTATTGGCTTTCAGGAGCCACTACAATAAAAATGCGATGGAACTATTATAGATAACTTACCTGTAGAGCTTTCTTTACTATTAGAGAACTATGTGTTAAATATTTAACTATTTAAAATAAATACCTTATCGATTTAAAAAAAAACAGACACCAATATCCTGTTCCTATCCAAACACTTTGATTTTCCCTAATGCAATTTAAAGCTAGCTAGCAAAAGACTTGTAATGGCAGACAGTACCTTCTATAAAGGAGGATCGTCGCCGTCCGCGTCGTTGAGCTATAATGAGAGAGTTGCCCCGTTACGGTTAGGAGCTTATATTTCTATGAGCAAATGCGGTCAGTAGCGACGATTGCCTTCTGTAATTGTGTCCGCTTCGTATTCGCCCTCTCTTTACTTGCAAATCTAAAGGCTTCTTGACAGTAACTTGATAATATCCTATAGTAGTAATATATATGATGGTTTGCTTGGCCTTTACCTTTGTGTCAGACGGCAAATGTTAATTGCATCACGTGTTAAGTACAATAAATCTACTAACCGTATACGGCTTTGGACCGTTTCGCTTTAGACGTCCGTTCTCAGAGGTATAAAACTTTACTGTAACTTGTTGCTACTTGACCGCAGCTGCAACAAGGACCACTCCACTTTAAGACGCCTAATTTATATTTGTACTGTTTAGTAATTATAAGTTGAATTTAATGGAGTCAAGGCTTCCGTGAATAACAAAGTGTTTCGCATTTTATGAAAAAAAGTTTGAGGTACTTCTAAAGAATGTTTTAAACTCTTCAGCAAAGTTTCAAATTTTTGATTTGTTATTCTAATTAAGTTCAGTTTTTTATTACTTTTGACAATAGGATATAGATTGTGTTTCATAAATCGCGTATATGTATATTAAAGACAAATTATTATGATAGGAAAATATGCCGTTAGAGTAATTTAAGTGCGGACTACAACCTATTCGGGATTTTCTTGTAAAGCCGTACTCAATAGATGGCGTCAGGTAATAAGCTCAGGGGCGATTACGGTACTACGAGAAAAATTCGAATTGCGCAGAAGCCTAAAGAGTATCAGTGGCGTGCAACTTTTATGGCACGTGTGGTAGATTGCAGGCGAGCAACAATCGAAATCGATTACGTCTAGTCCCAGCCACATATCTGCAAATTGCGACGATTGTCCAGTACGCCTCATTTTATTCTATGTGCAGGGTAATTTGCGTAACAACCTCTCGCAGAATATATTTTTATTGCTACCTTTTTTCATTAATAAATAGAAAAATGAGATAAAAGCTTAATGTTAAAGTGGCGAGTGAGGAAAGGACGGCAAATCAACACGTTTTAGCTAGGCGACTAATGGCGTAATGTTATTTTAAAGGCCTAACTTTGTTTTTGTAAAAGTTCAGTAGTAGTGTGTTTGCAAAGCTGCTAATATTGTACAGTTAAAAAATATATTAAAGTAAAAAATATATAATATATAAAAATGCGTTATCTTTCCATGGCAGACTGATAGCAATCGCGTGTAATACAATTGTTCTATTCTAATTATCGATAATGTATGAATTGAAATTTCTATTATACT
>JADANM010005989.1:5527139-5549584 GCA_026213755.1 Eurema hecabe | reverse complement strand
TTGAAGCATCCCAAGTCGTTATGCATCAGAAACAACTAATACTTAAAGAATACGTTGGATTTTCTTTCATTCATTAACCTAAATAAAATGAGATTGATAGTGTAAAATTTCTTAAAAAAGCAATGAGCGCGTAAAGTAAACAGACAGGGTAGTGGGTACATAATGTCCAGTTTGCAGCGCCATGCGCCATAGCTAAGCGGAGTGTGGGGTGCGTGTAATTTTCAGATTAGTTTGTTCAGCAGCAAGCGAGTGCCGCTTTGCCGCAAATATGTGGCCAATAATGCCTTCACGCAACGATGCGTACCATCCAAACTCAATATTGACTAATTTTACAAAGAGATTCTCATTAAAAAAAATGCTTTAAAAGGTGTAGGAACTTATCCGCTAAATGTTTTACTAAATAGAAGGAATAGTGGCCAAATGCGTGTCAGGCCATGCATAGAATAGGGTTTCATCCATCCAAATCGCTACTTTAGTATGTAGTGTTTTAAGTTAGCTATAATGGAACCCTAAAAAGAGATTTACTGAAATGTAAGTAAGTAAGACAAACAGCAATAAAAAATATCACACACGGATATTAGTTTCTATTGATTTTACAATTAGTAAAAAATAATAAATCTTAACATGAAATGTAAAACGAAACGAAAACTTTATTTTATATCAAAATTGAACAATTGCTGTAGGTATACGTTTATTAAATAAGCCCTGGAGATCAATCATCGCTATCCAGATATTTATTATGAGTTACTCAATAAATAAAATCGTATCATATTCTTCACTGAATGATCCTGCTCTATAAATCATTTTTATTGTGCTGTCGAAGGGCCCGGTTAATAGCAGAGCTCGAGACTAAATTGGGTCGACTTTTATAATAAATAGCAAATAGAGACGTATTTTGTCAAGATCATATGGACGGGAAGACGGGAAGATGTTGTTTATGTATGAATATCCATATTTATCGATGTGCAAAAACTTTCACTTTGCGACGCGTCCGACCGTGAGCTAATGACTCCACATGGTTCAACGCTTTGCAATGAGACTGTAAAGGGATAGAAAAGCTTTTCAATTTTTTACATCGCTTTTTTAAATTTTGTGTAAATATTGTTAAGCCATGCTTGAATATACGTTTTTATTTTTAGCTTTTAGGTAAGTCAGTAATTAGAAATGACCTCGAGGTACGATTAACACGTGGTTTTTAATTATTTACCAATTTCTAATTGTTAGAGATTGTTGGTAGAGATTCATTTCTTTAATGGATTCATTCAAAAAAAGCTTATAAATTTGTGAGTACATTCCGACTATACAAAACTTTTCAAATAAGTATTAAACGTTTTTACTGATTGAATTGTTGTCTATTGTTGAAGTTACATTTAATTTCATTTTCATACACATATTGATAAAAATTTGAAATCATTTATTTACAGAGTATCTGTATTTAGTTCTGTTTGATCATATTTTATTAATAAACGCAATGTTTGCCTTTCACAATTGAAAATGAGCACTAACAGCTAAAATTGCTTAATCAATAACTCATTCAATTAGTTGAAATAATTAGTACATGTAATAAAAGGTTAAATTTTATGTAAAATTTTTGATAAATTTAAAAGTCATACATATTTTATACAAAAATAGTTACAATAAACACATTTTAAAAAATTAAGTTACAGAATTCACAATTTATGATAATATGCAACGCGGTTATAAAGGAATAATTTCTCTTTAAATAAAAGCCCCTCGCTTGCAAAATAACATTACATTATCTAGTTAATATAACGGTATAGCAAAAAGTAATTTTATTGCAATTTTTATAAAATACTGCTTACGTAAACGGCTACTATAAGCATCTTCTGATATAAAACTGAGTTATAAAAGAAGGTTATTTGGTTTCGCAGACAATAAAGCGGATCTTCGAGGACAATGAAAATTGCACTAGGTATCTCTTACTGGCAGAAACATATTCTAGAATATTTAAAAAATATTATAAAAACTTTTATTGGGGAAAATTCTGTTCTATCAATGTCGTAATACTTTGTTTTATCTAATTAACGTCATCGTGATTATAAACTATTTATTTGTTTATCAAAAACAATGCAATCAATATATCGTTCAAAAAAGAAAGGGTTATTTATTGAATTCTGTACAATATTTGAAATCAAAAGCGGGATAATAAAATAGGTAAGTGGGTCTTGAAGCGAGGGATATTTAGACAATCATAGCCGATGCAAGGGGATCAACGACAGGATTGCGGTGACAACAATACAAAGGGGCGCTCAGCCCTGCTCGTTAGCCAAAGGAATCGTCTTCAGACAATCAGCGTATCTTCGATGCCACTATTACTTAAATTTTAACGACTCTGCTTTGATACAGTTTATATCTTAACTTTGCGGAAGGGTTTAATAATAATTGAGCGTCATAATATTAAACGTTTCATTACAATTTAGCATCAATATAGGTATGATATAGACAATATGGATTAGTAAAATCGTTTTCGTTGCAACTTTTTCAAAAGTAATGATAAAATACTACTTTTCTAGCTTTAATTAACCAATTATTGTAAACCATCAATCAAGAATAAAACAGCATAGGTATTTTCGTTCCAGATGATGTGAAGTTTTAAGTTTTAATTTTGTTGCCGCAAACGCGAAAGTTTTACCACTATTTTTGCTAAGTTTCGGGAAGTGCTCGTACTTACGTCTCAACTAGTTAAAAATCTCGATATTTCTTAGTCTTATTAAGCGATGCCAGAAGTAATTGTGGCAGAGTTTCCAAGTTAAGCGGTCGGTATTAAGCCGCCCGTGAACGCTCATAATCGTTATTTTGTCTGCAGACTTTATAAAATGCCGAGGCCGACCGCCGCGCCGCTCCGACCACGTATCATTAGCTCGGGATCAGTTTAACGTTTTATGCACTTGTACGAGCGACAGTATTCGATCGAACAACTCCGGAGTTGTTATCTGTTACTGCGAGTTTGTAGCGATACTGCTGTTTAGTTTGAACGACCATCACTTGCCGCTATCACTGTTTTATTATTAATTTTACTAAGAGCTAAAATAAGCCTGCATTAATGCGCCTAACACGACATGTATGTGCTCCAACTGAATAAACTTCATGTTCTACAAGTTCTGGTTAATCTATCAACTTGTGTAATATCTTAGCTCCTTATTATACCAAATCCGTTCTAATTGGAGTTATGTTTGTGTATTCTCAAGTTAGAACATTGTTTTGATTATCTACGTTTCCCGTGAAACCGTATAAATCAATTATTGTTAACTATAATAATTAGCTCTCAATCCTCATGTTTGGTTTGTATTATAGTCTAATAGAGGGCCTAATTGAACCTTAAACTAAATTTCTAAAGTTTTTTTGTAAATAATTTATGTGTGCCAATAATTTTATGTTGTCTATAATTAATAAAAGTAAATGATAGGGCAACGTCATACTACACATAAAGATGCATATTTTACACAACAATATTAAAATAAAATTGGAAGCGCTTCACAGCAAGGCATAGTTATCAAATCATGTAATGTGGATGGACATCGCATAGAGCGTGTGACGCGACGTGGGCCCATTCACGTCAACGTCGGAAACTGAAGCTCCGGTACGTGTCCATAGTTTCCATTCAAAGCAAATCCAATCAATCACGTGCATTGTCAATGCGTTATGCGTTATGTTACATTAAGTAAGGTGCGAGTTGGCACGTATTTACGCCTAAATCTTGTTTAAATAGCTTTTGTCCTTAGGATGTCCCCTAAGGGTTAAGACTTAAGACATATCTATAATAATAACTTATTATTATTATTTGAAGCAATTTCTTAATCTCAAAAATTTAAAAAAGCTTGCGTTTGTTACAGTGATAGAGTGTTTCAGACGTCAAGGATATTAATTAGCTAATAAATATGTTTTTCTTTTTTTTTCAATTTTGGATATTATAAGGAATTATTGGAATGTTTTTCTATCTAAAACGTAAATTGTTCATATTAAGAAGTATTCGTTACTAATAGGTTAATAATAATGAAAATGGTGAGGAAGTACATTAAGATCTTCTTGATTCTTTTTATAAATTTATGAAATAAGAGTAACATTTTATAATAAAGCAGCTACTTTACGAAGTCTTTCGCGTAACGAAAAAGTTTGATTGCTTTCAAACCACACAAAATCTCGCAATCGTCAAAACTCATTAAAAGTAAATAGAGGGATATACAAATCAAATACGACTAATGTTATCTTAACTTTGTGTTGAATGTTTGAACTTCATACTGACTTCATTCCAGGTAACTCGATGAAAATAAAGTCGTGCTGGTTTAGTTATTGCACTGAATTATATGACGAACTTAATTATCTGTCATATCTCCTGTAGATATTTAGTGGAGAACCTACTAGTGAAGTCACAAGCTGAACATTATTAAATGCGCACAATATTCAGCGAGTGAAAACAAAATAAGGGCTAGTTTGTATAAAGGTTTGAGAGGCTTAATGGGTTTCTGAACCACTGTTCCATTACTAGATGACTGGACCGTATGTGTATAAAGCTCGTATTTTCCTTTGTTATGTTATTTTTTCTGATCTTGTGAATGGTTTATATCAAGTAAAAACTTCGAAATTAGAATCGGCATTCGAGCCGTGTTTTTTTCGCATTTCCTCGCAAACTCGAATAAATATTTCAATTCAATTTTCCCGATTTTTAAATAGCTTTTTTGAAATATTTGTTTATGATAACTTAAATATATGAAATTTTTAAAGTGTGTTTTGAAAAATAACAAAATTTTTATTTTATTGCAAATTTAGGATGATGAAAGAATTTTGTTACTAATTATGTAAATCTTGCATCGACGTTCAAATGAAACACGGACTAAGAATACAAGTTATTATTAAATTTACGCGTCGAAAAGAAGTTAAACCGAAACGAATTGGCAGTCGTGTGTCCTTAATTTATATAAAATTTATATAAAAAATGTAGAAGAGAAATGTTCTGAGTAAACGTTATATAATTATTATATCGTTATTTTAAAATTTTGCTTCAAAAAGATATGAAATTTTCTTGTTGCACTTTTCAAAAATTATCACCGTACCCGTTCCGAATGTCTACAGAGCGTCGCACTCAATAAACGACGTATAAATTTGTAGCTGTTAATCGTGGACCCGCGACTTCTCCAAAGAAATTGCTTTTTAATCGAATAAATTTTCACTTACCCTCGAGGCGGGCGACGTAAGGCGGGCGGGCGGCTCGAGCGCACGGGACCACTCCGCTCAACCCCTGGATCGCAACTGATTTTCCACCGCGAAAACTTACCTCGAACGCGTCATCACTCACACCCCTTGCCGTTGACCAATGATTCTACGTGTATTGTAGCGAAGCCTTCCGGATCCAGCCGAGCGCTTCCTCGCTGGGGTGCCGATTTTAATCTCAAACGTAAATGCATATAAAAAGAAAATAAGCGAGCTAGCTTCCGTTCACAGATGTAGGCCGTGGCGTGGGCCATGCAACAGGTACTTAGTTTCTTCGTTCTCGCGACACGCGCACGCACGAAAATATATTGTTTCTTGATGAATTTAGAGAAAAGTTGTTATATACACTACTTTTACTATCAAATATGAAGTTTATATGTTATCTTGTTTCAATATATTGACAATATTTATATCCTTGTGATAGTTGAAACTCATGTAATATTTGCGATACTAAAACTACGTTTTTTTAAAACGTAAAGCAAATTTGCTTTTAAATAACGACTGCATTTCATTGCGCGGTCATAAATTATTTCCGCACCTAAAAAAGACGGACGAATTTACTAAATCATGAATTACTTAATTTACAATTCTAATTATTTGTTTATAGGAGTCCAAGATTAAAGTGCAAATTTATTCTCGGGATAGGATTTTTGTTAATTGCCCGAGGTGGCTTTCCGTCTTTTCTTGCTCTGATTGAAAAACGTACCACAGTTAATGTTAAAAAGCGTTGTTTCGTTGTTAATTGCGGTTCATTAAGTGAATAAAGTTTGTTGTAAAATTACAGCGGTCGTAAAATTTTATTTTAACGTTAAATTTAATCGAAGCCGGCTCATAATCCGCTTTGATTACGCGGCAAAATACAAGCGCTATAGTTTATAATTGAAATCCCTCGATTTGATTGCTCGCTACGAGCGTTACGTGTGCCCCATTAAGAGACTTGTTTAATTCTTGACCACGGCGGCGGCATTCGTAATCTAAGTTGTAAACTAAATCTTGGAGCCCGTCTCACATATCCCCCGTAAGCCAGGTTTGCTTGCTATTTGAATGCTTCTCGAACGACCACAAATTAGTATGCGCGCTTCATACGGACCAGAACGCCCCAATGGGCCACAAGCGCTTATTCTATGCATTCATTATTATATTGCTACGCCATTTAATTGTTCCCATAATTTTTCATTAGAACAATAAATCTAGGATGAGTTGTTTAATACATTAGTTATCGCTTCAAACCTAAAATATGTCCTAAGAGTTAGAACTATTTTGATTCTCATTTGCATCTGTAATATTTTATGGTTTTAAATATTTTAGCATCCTTAGAAATTTATAACACTTTAAACATACTACAGAAAAATATGTTGTTAAAAACTAATTTTAATAATATATTTGTGTATGATTTAGAATTTAATTGTTTGTATTTATTCAGTCGGTTCAGAATAATACTCCGGGACCAATTTGTAAGTGGGATCTTGGGATACGTTCATTTCGTGTTATACAGAACTACTGTGGAATCATTCCGACGGCCGCTTGAATTATGTAAATATGATCTCAAATATATTCCCTCGAATAAATATTGTGCTCTCATATGCTTGTTTGGAAGCAATACGAGTCTCCGGTAAAACACCGAAATGATTTTACATTTTCATTGTTTTGTAACTTCACAATTTAAATAATTATTTCACAACATAATGTTGTGTTTTGATTACATACAACAATTGATGATCTGTTTCGCTTTTTGTGTAAAAACCATTCAGTTAATTGATATTTCATTATGATAATAACGATTGAGTTACAGGAAATAGTGTGATTAACTGTCCATTAGATGTATATCATATTAAAATAGGTGCGTGGTGAAGTTTTTTATAAAAAGACTTAAAATTTCAATTTAAAACTTTAAACAACAAGGAAGAAGATATATGAAAGCTATTGATTAGTTATTTGTGTTATAAGCAATTTAAAAATTTGTCCCTAAGGCGTCACTTTTGTGTATGCGAATAGAAATCCACCCAGCCCGTCTTGTTACGCTAAAGATCTAAAAAGCTTAGACGTGCCAATGTTTATTTTTATATTAAATTGCTTTACTGCTGAAACCGTTTGTTTGAATGTTTGAAGCTCTGTGTGTACACATATCCATGGAGCTCTAGGGTAATTTAAATGCTGTTCTTCAGGTCAAGAAAGGCTTAACAATGGTCACAGATATACTTTTGGGTTTCCAATCCAACATCTACACTGTCTTTAAGTTAGTGTTTCGAGCAAATTTATATAAAAAAGCAAACATCATATTAATAATACCTTATAAGTATCTTTTATTTTTGATTGTTTGACGATTTATATACTTTTAGTAGGAATATACTTTTTTTCGAATTCTCTGATATTTTTAGTTCTATGGTCAAGGTGGGTGAAAAACGGGGGATGCGAAGACTTGATTGGAAACCCTACTCCATATTTATTATGGGCCTATTTTGTCATGTTTATTGACGCACTTCACGAAACATAACCGAGTTGGCACACTTTTACACTTGTTTTAAATAAAATGCATTGAATTACTTCATTAAAATAGTTTTTATTTTATTATAATAAATGCCGAATAACTAGCTCTTACGATTCTACAACTTTGTTTATATCTTATAAGTATTTCTAATTATAAGATATAATAATTATTATATTATAAAATATAAAAGAATAAAGAAGCACATTTATGGTACCTTATCTAAAAGTATCTCATCCATCTGTCAGTCAAAACCTTATACATATATCAGGAAAACTGGCAAGTATTTTTATATTTCAAATCTATACATATAATAAAAACGTAACGAGTCGCTGTCTGTACATGGAAGATATATGAGAAAAAATATTACAGGAGACCTTTATTAACCCAATAGAACCCAAAATAATGATTTTTGGAATTTTTGTCTGTTTGTTTGTGCACGCTAATCTCAGAAACGGCTTATCCTATCTAGATGGGGTTTTCAATGATATATTGTGTAAGCTTAACTTGACACTTATTATTTAATTCATGTCCATCGGTTGATAAATAAAAAAGTTATGGCAATTTAAAGAATCACGTTGAACTTGCTGAACTATTGGCGCGGGTTCGGCATTTTCAAAAATGCTGCCAAAGTCACTTTTCTACGCGGGCGAAGTCGCTGGCACAGCTAGTACCTAATAATTTTATAGTTAAAGCACTTACGTCAAACTTGACAGATGTTATGGTCATCATATGTAAAAAATTTTCGAGCTTATCCTACGAGCACCATTTAGGTTTTCGAATTCCATTTAATAATAATTATAAAATCAATATAGATTAAAGACATTATAGATCTGATTCTACTATATATAAAAAATCCGAAACCAAAATAGTATCATTATAATGGTAGAAACAATTTACAGTTATTTTATCTTTCAAGTTATCGAAACTTACGAGCACAGGTATACTTGGTTTTATTGTCTCTAAAAACACTTAAGAGGAAAGCTGAACTCTATCAACAAGCAAACATCATGACTTGGAGGCGTAACTACGATAACTGGTCGTGCCTCGTTCACTGCTTCGATAATTTTTTTTTCCTTTTAGACATACCTTTGTTAAGTTTATATTTTTTTCACCAGTCCTTCCTCTATTAGGTATTCTTTGCTTTTTAAAAATACTGCATGAAAATATACTATACCTTGAAAAATATTCTAAAACTTAGTGAATGGCATAGTGGAATATCTTGTATCAGTATAAAAAGTAAGTTTTTTCTTAAACATATTTGTAGCATAGAGATTCGTTTAAAATTAGGTTAATAAACTTGTCGAGAATTTATATAACTAAATGAAGGGCTTATCATCAGGCGATTACTCTATTTTATTGTTTAAACCAAATTGCAATCATTTTAGTACTTTATAGTATTAACAACTATGACAACTTTATTTCAATAGTCAGCGGCATTAAAACTGAAGACATTATTTGTAAGCGAGTATAAGAATATAATAAGCGGGACTCCTGCGCCCGGAAGCACCGTAAAATGCATTATTATCCGGCCGGTCGCGCCGCAAATAAATCGTCTGCAGGGCCACCGTTCTTTCGATTATCCTCAAATCTTCATTACACCGACATATGCTCTCACGTCTCCTGCTATCCACACTTTTCACTCTCTTATTTATAGTCTAGAGAAAGCTATTACGAGGTCATTATTTTCGTCTTTTAATAAAATTTAATAACGGCTCTGAAAGTTACTGTCTTCGCTTTGGGTTAATAAAATATTTTCGCATTAATCAGAGGTGAACTGGGACTATAATTGATTTATAAAAAAAGTTTAATTATGTATAAACTACTATAAATGTAATTAATTGAAAATTCTAACATATAATTAGTAGATATTTAGGTATAAGCAATTTGTAAACTTTTTGTAAACTTGTTTTGCCAAAGAATATTTTTTTTTATAATAATGATACGGTTAAACTTTTTAGTAAATTAGCTAATTTTGTAACAAAACCTTCTCAACTCTTATTGCAGTTTACTAGTATGAAAAGCTCATTTGGAATGTTGGTATTAAAGTCTTATTTTCAGTTCAGTATCAAACTTTTAATAGAATATCAATACTTGAATGAAATGCATTATATTTTTTCCTTAGTAAAGTGGATTCTTGATTAAGTCTTTAAAGATATGGGATACTTTAATAAGTTAAACTTACATATTTATTTTTTTATTTTGTATATTACATATTAATTCTTGTTTGTTTAGATCTACAAACTATTTCACACGTGCTTTCTACGAGACTAAATTACGATCCTTCTGATGTAACTAAATATTTTCTTTTTCCCACATCACTAGTATTGTTACGCAGTATTATCAATTATTGTTTGATGCACGGGCAACTAGTAAATATAATATAAACTATAAAGTAAGTACCTTGAGGGAAATAGTTAACGTAGTTTTATTCAAATGGAGGCGAGTTTGAGCCGCGCCCACGGCCCACCGGATATTGATTTAGAGGCCAATGAAGCCTAGTTCCGTTGCAGCCTCCGATACACATAAGCTTTGTGACAACGATGTGACTAATTAATTTTCACTAGCTTTAGCGCAATACTCATGCACGTAATTCATTAGGAGTGAGGACTTCATCGTATCGGATTGCAAACGTTGCCCTCACTAATATTGTTGACTCGGTAACCTCAAATTTCGCTCATGCAGGGTTAGTGAGTGGATTGAATTTTACGTCGTATTTTAGATTTTAATTCAAACTTTACGATCAGGATTTATGTAATCAATAATTGCTGTGCATCATTGTATCACAACAAAAATACGATCTGAAAAAGCCGTATTATTTATTTCACAATTTTTTTTAATATGATAAAATACTATTTATAATATGAACAAACAATATGATACTATCATATCTTGTATATTTTTATGTTACGTTCATTAAAAGATTAGACCTATTATCATTCAGATTCGTAAGTAGCTTTTATTATGAGCGTTGAATAGGTATAGAATACATGACACGGTGAGACTATAGGGTATAGACAAATCAGTTTAATGCTCTCTAAACGTTTGATATGATGTGAATAACATCAGAGGGGCGACACGAATGGATGAGTCGAGCACGGGACGCTCATAAACTGATCCAAATATTTATCTACTGAGTGGATATGGCGTCTTGTTTAATTAATTAATTATTATTTGTCGTAACCGTAACGATATTCAGTAATTTGATAATTCACCGGTAAAAACTTATCAATTAATTTCGACTGTTATTGAACTTTTATTTCTATTATTTTAATACACCATAATAGGATGGTTTCATGAAATGCCTTGTTGTCGCTTTGTACTTCAAAAATATACATTGCAATGACGCCTTTTTATTAATATATTTAAAATTTTATGACATCCTCCTACGCAAATGAAAACTTAATTTTTTCTTATAATTACTATTGCTTTTATAAGATTTTTAGCAGCTCGTTTAAAATAGATATAATATGCTATTACAATAAGTAATAAGTTTCAATAAATTATATTAATGTAGCTTAATTCCTATCCTATTAATTAATAGCCATAAAGCGATTATTACTTAAATGTTTAGTATCGCCGCGATTCAGTGAGAACCGGGTCGTCTGCCGGTCGGGCCGAGCGGGCGCGATTCTCTCACTCGACAGATCACCTGAAAGTGTACCACTTAATAACTCACATCCTCTCTCGGTTCACTGGGCATCCGGTGGATCGTCACATATCTCTAAATATGGCCGGCGAAGCGTGGCGCGCTATACCACTCCCGGATTAAGCGCGTGCCACCGCGCAGAACGTGTATTACACATATTTCATGAACCGTTTGTTATAATTATTTTACAATTTAAAAACATATTTTTGCTAACCGTACTTCGACATATAGAAGTAAAGAGTTAAATGATTAAGTTGTGTAACGATTTCAAGGTCAGATTACAGGCAGCATAAAAATATAATGTCGGGATGTATAAAAGGCGAGGTTAAACTTAAGTACCTATGCTACGGCTTGCTACGTGCTACATTAATAGTTGAACATAACGATTTTATTGATAAATTTTTATTTTAAATATGTTTTTGTGCATACTTAATCTAGTACAATAATTATGATAAGTGATTTTATTTTATTTTTCTTTTTTAACGAAGGGAAATCCTCTTACGGATATCGAGTTCTCCTCGGGGGAGAAGGAGGCGGTTATGTCGGACTCGCCAGAAGGGCCCTACCGATTAAAATCCACCGGTGTTCTCATAACTAACTTTATTACAATTTTTTACTGTTATTTTGTATATACAATTTTTCCTACCTTAAATAAACAACACGTAACACGGAACTATTGAAGAGTTTAATAATATTCATTGGGTAAGGGCAATTTTCCGGACGAGCGGCGTCGCGTCTTTGATCAGCGTCTAGCTCGAGAAGTCATTCTGGAGATACTATAGTTATTAAAAACTAAAAGCTTAACAAGCTTGTATTTTGAAACTATAACAACACTTGCAAATTCAAGCCCTTCGACATAGATCACTTCATAACACCGATATAGCTAAGTATTCCGTCATTATTGCTGATTTTCTCTATGTTTTCCAATAAACTGGTTTCAAGTTTGTTAATCTAATATAATTTAACACCCCATTGAAGGCAAGGTACATGTAAGAACAATAAGCGATTGAGGCCAAACGATGTCAAGGGGAAGTTCTCATACCGAGGGACAGAAACTAGGGACGACTAGAAAACATCTTACTTGTATACCGTAAGTATAGCTTGGTTCCTTTTGAGCTCATTCCTTTACTAATTTTGCTAGCTAAATGATCACAGTGTTTATTCAAGTTCGATGGATTTTGTGAACACGCGGGAAAAGGGAGACACATGACATTTGTAGGTATGTATATGTATATTATTTTCTCACGTAGAGTTCATCATAACATACATTTATAACACCATAAAGTTTAGTAACGATAAATAAGATATATGATTGCTGCAATATTGTAGTTTCAAATATAATCCAACAATGTAAACTGAATCACCCTACATAATATTTATTTTGGTGAAATTGTGCTATTGTGGTGTTTTCTACAGAGGTAATACTTCAATATCCGCTATATTAGATTTTCTGGTAAAGTTTCCTTTAGCTTTTAGTGACTCAGTTTGATATATTGAATCTATTGCGGATAAATCACAAATTTATAAATATGAAAGAAAAGTGTTTTAGTAGGTGAGAGTGAGTAAAATACGGTAGAATTGTAGATTTTAAGTTTACCATCACTTAATCCGCTTTTAGCTATAGACATTCTAACATATAAAAACTGTGTAATAGACCTAACGTCTTTATGTCTATTTTCAATATGCAGTAGACAGTTAACTTTTAATTTCTTTTGTAAGTATATAGAAAAATGTGTGATCTGTCTAATATATAGTACGTCTCATGAAAACCAATGTTATTAAGTTTTTTTTGTTAGTTCAAGTCAATCTTTTAGTTTTATTGTTAATAAACTTGTGAAAATAAATACCTCTTGATTGGAAGACAGAAAAGACCAATTGCCTTTTCACGTCAATCGGAAAGACGGAGTGTGTATTGAGGGCTCTCTACACATTTAGCACTTTGTAATAATACTTGAACATCCTCAGTCAATCAGGTATCTAATCAAGGCACTGGGTTCAAACACTACTTCTGTTTTATTAGTATGATAAACCTTTATAACGCTCACTGTTAACGATAGCTAATTACGCGAAAAATATGTAAAAGGTCGCGTTTAAACGTTTAATTAGCAATGTAATATTTTAAGGAATTATTATATATATATGTAACGTGTGTATGTGACGAGTTCCAAATCGCGTTTGCTCAGGTCGAGGGTCGCGAGGACGTCCGGTGTCGCCGTGCCCTTCCGGTGCGCGGGCGCCGACGCGCGCACCGTGTCCAAATATACCACGCTCTGATAAACTACATTTGTACTCGTTGACAACCGCTATGTTTAGATACCCATACATGAACATAGCCATGTTAAACCTATAAAATATTTTGTCTCTAGTTGATAACTAAATCGAGATTCAATGTAGGTAGCTATTTTCATCACGCAATGAATAAAATGTCTGTTTCAGTTATAAGGAAATATTTTAACACACTATACGACAGTCGCATAAAAAGCTACAGATATAAAGAAGCCTCTCACTTCTAAACTTTTTCTTTTTCATCGAGGTTTAATAAAGGAAAAGTCTGGAATCCTACACGTGCATTTTGTACCGGAGGTCATGTTTAAGAGAAGCTTATTGTTATAAAATTAAATAACTTCTCTTTTATAAAAGCGCGCCGTAAACTAATTACTATGTTGTATATGTAGGACTGGCTTTTATGATGCAATTAATTGGTACTGTTTTAAGTGTCGCGAAAAACAAACTGCGTATTAATTTTATAGTGACATGCTAATGGAGCTCGGCCACCTGAGCTTTGTTTAAAAAACGTTTCCATTATTAAATGCCGTGGTAACCTTATAATGCAATTTTGGGTTTTACATTTTAATCACTTATTTAATTTTAACTAAAATTACACGAGCTTTCAATGTGCACTTAAAATTTTTAGTGCCCTTCATAAGTAGCAGGGCTATACTTTTATACCATACTTATAATATATAATATACTGTATTTTTTGACTAATATAAGACTTGGTTTCTACCGATATTCTTAAATAATTTGGATATATCCTAATCGACAATGGGGAACCTTTGGCACTATGGTACTTTTATCGGTCGCCAGTGATGTGTTCAAAAATCGTCAATTGAACAGAGTGGTTATTCAGAGATCGGAAACAATTAGACTACAGTGGCATTGGTCAACCGAGCGCATATCCGTGCTACGCATAGCTCTGCTATACGTACATCATATTATATGCGACATTATTCTATTTTAGTTCAAAAATTTGTATTTTCTAACTTAAACTGTAACAATAATTAATGAAAGAACTTGTTTATTCATAAAACCAAAATTTGGGCACAAAAACTGTAAGTTCGTCAAAAGTCGATGGATTAATTTTAAAGTATAAAGTTTAAAATAAAGCAATAAAATAGAAAATACAAAAGCAAATCGTGCTTTCGCTAAAAACGTAGAAGTTTAAAACACTAGTACTTAACTACTAACCAACTAAATATTTAACTAACGATTTAACAAGCACTAAATAACACAGAGGACATTTCATTCAACTCACACTACGAAAACTTCCTTAATAATGTGAATTAATGCAGTAATATTTCAGCTTGATTTTGAAATCAACAAGATGGTATGGCATGGTGGGCAAGTAATGTCCGAAGAGGTTGCAGTAACTAGTTTGTATCTTAGATGCTGTGCTAAGTGCGTCCCCGCCGTCAGAGTACTTAACCTAATATTCGATAATTGCGTTAGAGGGTACCAACATTAATTAACCGGCTCTTAGCTGGTCAGCTAAAATCCACTGCCGGTATACATTTGCGTTTATGTATGTGTATTGTGCAACCACTAAACGTACACTGTAATTTGGGTCGCTCCGTCATATATTATGGGGATTAAATGAAACTCCTTGCATATCTTTGTTATCCTTTATTGATGTGCGAGCTCTTATAATCTTTATTAAAACTAAATGCAACAACCACTGATAATTTGCAGTTCTTATAACTAATTAAGAAATAATCAATTGTTAACACTGAACCGATAATACAAGGAATACGTTGATCGGTTTTATCAAATATCATTTGATATGACGTTTATCGTTAAATCAATGAATTATTATCGTCTACATGCTATTTGAATTTAATGTTAAAATAGCTCAAACACCTTTTTTCTTTATTAAAAACTTTCCCTACTGTGACATTTAAATTACTTCTATAATATTTACAGCTGATATTCTTGATAATTAACTTATTACTCTATTAAGATCTACATTAAGTCTACCTAATAAATATAAATAAGTTTAATACAATGTAATCCCCGTTGATATGATAACATAATAAATTAAAGTCCTTTTAAATTTCCGCAAATTTTAACATCGCTGAAGTTAAAAAAAGTATCGTAATAACAAGGTATTTTATTATTGCCTAGTTCTACTTTGAAATAAGAACTATCTTTTACCATGGGTTTGTTTATAATCGGTTATAATAGAGTGATAATGCAATCTGTTCAAGGAACTTTCGTGATTTTGATTAGTATTTTTCTATGATTACGTATCAAAATTACGTAATAAGTATTCTAATTCGGAATGATCCAAACATACTTAGACGACTCCATATGGTCAGTAAAAAATATTTACAAAACGAAAACTGAAAAGGCCAACTATGAGCCACTTCAGATATTTGAAGGAAGAACAAAAGTTTACAAACTCCGTAAAATTATTTAAAAAATAAGCGAAGGCGCTTATAATACAAAAATCACGTCCTAATATCATATTGTTAGTTATAACTAGTGTTCAGAACCGGGTTTGTATGCAGCGTCCCAGATATCCGCGAAACATACGCTTGAATGGAATCTGTAGAACATGATAAGAGGTAAAGACACGTGTCCAAGGATACTCCATAGAACTTTTCCATAGAAGGAGTATCTTTCGTCCAGGGACTCCGGAGATTTGTACGAGAATGTATACATCATCCACATGGCGACGTTGGCTATGAGAAGGAACATTAGGACCTCTCTTCCTGGCTTTGTTTTGCGCAGTTTTCTGCTGTTACTGCATCGCCGTAGCGCATCTACCAGTAACGGAGTTTGAATAATAACTTGTATCGCCTAAAATAAAAATATCGTTAGATATTACTACCATATACTTAATGTAAAAAAGAAAGATTGAGTGAAAACATGCAAAATAAACAAACATTACTATGATAAGCGTAAATCAATATTATAGTTCTAAGACTTTATCCAAGATGCTAGCTGATAAAAATCACTTACCATAACCAAATAATCAAGAGTTTTAACAATGTTGAGAATATTGACTGTAGCAACCACAGATAGAACAGTTTCCATAAAGAAAGCCGGCAGACACACGAAGAGAAGGATGTCATCCAGCAAAGAGATCGGATGCTCGTTTATATCTAGCTTTCTCATCTGGTGCATGGCGATTACCACAGCTAGAAGCATAATGGTGTGTACCGACAGCATCGACCAGTTGCTTATCTTGTAGCCCATTTCACGGAAACCAGTTTCAGTACTGAAAACATCACATATACAGATTTATAAAGAAAACAACATAATAAAGGCTACAACCTTGTTTTAAGATATTGTAACAATAATATAGCCTATTAGTTAATTTTTAAAATTAATACGACTTTGTACCATTATTAAATTGAATATTTACTAAAATGTTGGACGGGGTAAAAAAAATAATAAAAAATAAAAAACTCACTCGCCAACGTTGCCTAGGACGAAGCCCAAAATAAGAATGCCCACGATCATAACAGTCAGGACCATGCCCAGGAACAGTCCCCGGTTGGACGCGTGGCAGTCCGCGTAGATCACTATGTTGCTCGTGTAATCATTGTCTTCGCTGGCCGTCGGTATTCTAAGAGGATATTTTAGTTAGTGCTAGTAAGTAAAATATATGTAAAAATTATTAAGTTAGTATAGTATTCATTTCCCCAAAATTTTTTATGTAGTTTGTTACTATTTTTGTTTTAATTAAAGCATTTCATACTTGCAGATTGTTTGAGTGTCGTCGAAACTTGATTCACCATCGCTTGCATCGACGTTTTCACAATTTCCAATATTACTCCAAATTATGTAATAAACAGCCACTAAAATAACAAATCATGAATTATTGTAGTATAGGTATAAGTTATTTGGATATCGATTGAAAATAGAGAGAATATATTGTTCATATTCTTTACTTTGTTCCAACGAATAAATCATAAAACGTAATTGGAAATAGACATACTTGAAGATATTATTAACATTTGTGACTAAAGTAAGATATCATACACATATACAAGTATAATGGCTTATTACATAAAATAAGATAAAAAATTAATATGACAATCTTATAAGCTCACCAATTAAAATGTTGAATTCAACGCCAAATGGATAAAGATACGGAGATAGATTTTCAATGATGGACGTTATTACTTGTGATCCCACGCATTTTTCATTGTAGAGTCCACTTATATCTATTAACGGAACTGTTTCAGCTGCTGAAATAAATATCATACATTTAAATTGAATGACTAGACCTAAATATATTGCAAAACACTTGATTTCGTCAACGGTTCGTGACATCAAATCTTAATACCTAATCAGACACATCTAACTCGACCATTAATCATTGATAATTTCTTAATTATTTGATATATTTCTAAGATTAAGTAATCGTCAATAAATGTAAGAAAACGTCATGCTCGATTAAATATATCTCATTAATCTTCAATGAAATGTTAAATACCTAATGTTGTGTAATCTGACTCTGTGTTGTTGCCCCCGTACGTTTTGGTCGCATATATAGTTAATGCCAAGATCGTTTCACGGATGATATTAAAAATCCAAAAACATAAGCTACTACCAATCATATGCATGAATCCAAAATGGGCTAGTTCCTGAAAAGACCGAAGAAGGTGGTAATTTTATACATAAACTTTCAAACTTACAATTTATCCGCTACCATAAGAATATTCAAGTAATTATTAAAGGCTTAAAAAATATAATCGAACTCAAATGAGTTTAAGTAACAACAAAAGGTAACAAGTCGATTTTAAATACTAAGATGACACGTATTTCTTTCATACTTTTTTATCAGTAACACTAAATAATTTCTATTGAAGACGTCATCAACAGAGGTATTATGTTTCATATATTTTGTTAAATTTTGCTTGCCTGATTTTTCAGTATTAACACGTTGCAGTATTTAAATATGAAGAAAAGTTGGAGAAAGCAGTAGATTGGCTGGAGAACGTCGAATATAACTTGTAGCACTTCAATGCAATGGTCGTTGTCTATCTGATCGTCAAAGTAGTAGCTCACTTGCACCGAAATTAAGAGCACGGAATGAACCAAATGTCCTAAGGCAAAACCTGAAAGATACACATATAGAACATAAACTTTTATTTATAGCTCTGCACTCAATTAAAAAAAAACTTGGAAATAATCTTCTTAATTTCTATTCAGTGGTAAACAATTTTTAAACACTACATAAGTTATTATTAAGAGTTACCAGCAGCTCCTAATTTTAGGTAGAAACTGCCCGAGTGCCGTCCATGGCTGAAGCAATATTCATGTTTTAAGGGAACCAGGGCAGGTGGAGGCAGCCCATTGGGTGGACCTCCGGGACTTCTATCACCCAAATCTTTGCCAAATTCCTCCTAAATCAAAACGTTTGTATTGTACAACATAATAAACATTAAGCAATATTATAAACACAATTTATAATCTTTTAAAGATTGTTTGTTTTGCATTTTTTAACTAATCGTTTTTTTTTTAATATATATCTCTAAATAAAAAATCTTATATGATTTAATCAGCTTTTCATACATACCTCTTGCTTACGGAAAAATTCCGCAAACTTCTCAATATGCGACTCTTTTATTTTCTGATTCTTCAAAGCAATTGATTTATATCGACTAATGTCGAACAACAGGTAGAATTGAAAGAAAAAACCAATGCCCAGTAGACAAAGTGAATATATCTAAAACACAAAATGTATTGTTGAATTTTGAGCTAGATTTAAGGATAAAAATAGTAATTAGTCAATTATCAAGCTGTACCAGTGATGGTGATATATCCACAAATGGGTCTGCTACGTATATTATTAACCCAAGGGTAACAAGTAACACTGCATACATGCAGCTGAGTATAAGGGTGAGGTATTTTCTGTAACAAAAATCAAGTCTAGTCAAATTACAAAGAAAATACAATCTTTTAATAAGATCGAACTGTAGGCATTGTACATTTAATGAAAATTGTGTTTATGATAGCTTTGTACAAAATTTATAGACATTTCATACTTTTAGCAGAGTAAAGACTGTGTTAACAAGTCTACGGTGCGCTACTTCACGTTATTTATCTATTATCTAGTAACTTCGACCACAAAGCTTAAAATGAATATCCAAAAATAGTATTACGTTGATAGCCTAGCGTTCTCCTCAGGGTCGGTGGAGGGCGGCGCATGAGTCTCAGATCGCAGTGACTGCGCGTCCATCGTCGCCACGGAGCGCTTGCGAGGCGTGGCCCCGCCGCGCATGTCGCTCATCGGGAGCCGATACCCGTCTATAATTAATTCATTATTCATCATTAACAATGGTTACGCGTAAAAATACAAATGGATTGACGAAGGTGTAATGCATACATACTTTCTATATGAAGAAGTCTTTTACAGTAATGAAAAGCCTTTTTTTATTTCTACTCGCTAAGCGCAGATGTAATAAATGTTAAGAAAAAGAGAATGGTTTTCTTACTCTAAATACTATTTTGGCTCAGAACCCCTTAAGCTAATACAATAAGCATATATCATATTAATAATCTTAAATGACTTACTAAGAGTTTTTATATCTCCATTTATCCTATTACTATTATAGATATATGGATTGCTTCGTTCACCTGAAATTAATAACGATATTGTTAGATAGTGCTTAATTTTTCGTGTATCACATTGCGTAACGTAAAATACTTACTTCCGGGAGTCCCCGGCAATGAATAATCGTCTTTCTGGCTGCCATTATACGCGCTCAAGCGGTCGGCGGAATTCTGAAAATATGTCATATTGTATTTGAACGTAGCACCGCACGGCTAGAGTTAAATTTTTACAAACTTGGTGTAAGGGAGCTGAAAAAGCGTTGCGTGTGCATCGGAACGAAATCGGATTAATAACTTCATTAGTCGCTTGTTTCCCTCGATCGACACAACGCCGTTTTTCACTATAATCCCGTTACTGGGCACTGCGTTCTCACAAAACTGTTTTGACCAGTAGCTTTGTAAAAAATACGTCGGAGGGGATTTTTTTCATCACCTAAATAGCCATCATTTTGAAAAATAGGATTTATGTAGTTAACCATATTCATTTTTAAGTATGTATTAAATTATTAGCAACCTTTGCCAAGGTTACTCTTTAAGTTTAATACGAACAGATATAGGCAGAAGTAGACAGAGAGACGATAGTCAAAGCAAAATAATCTGTTCTATCATAAGTCGTCATGGTATCGAATATCAATAATCAATAATTACGCTAATTCCTCAAATTATCTTTAAATTTTCCCATTGTAATTAAATTCGTCATGGATATCATTATCGCTAAACTATGATATGATTTACTGATTAGCAATATTTAGTGTAAGTGAAATCTCACAGTTTGATCAACACAATATGTAATTAATAGAACACGAATCGTTGTATTACATTATGACTTCAGTAAAAAATTGCATGTTAAAAGTAGAACAAATACAACTATAGTATTACCTATCAATTATTTTAATTGAAATTGGGTAGAGCTCAAATCATCATAAAAAGTCATCAATAACAAGCACTTCGTAGAATGATGATGACAACAATCGTTATAAAATGCAGTTTAAATCACTTCATATAAAATAATACGTTTACTTTACGTCTGTATAGGTAGTTTATGCGAATGCGCGCTATAATGAACTTCTCAATTGAGTTTTTATGACGGGGCCAGTTAACAGTTATTGAATATAGAAAAGAGATTGAATTTTCATCAGGCGAGGCGTTGGGGCGGGACGATGTATCCGCAGTATTTACAGGCGGTGACGGGAGGGTGGCGGGTGTCGGCGTGCGGAGAGGGGGGTCTGGGTGGCTGGTGGCCGCTCGGCCGGCCGGACTCAAAAGGTTTACAGTTGGCTGCGCGAGAGTGACCCGCCTCACAAACACGAGCCGCGATCGTCGCTTGCTACTATCAAACTCTAGTGCTTTACATTGGAATCATTTTATTTTTACTACACACAGACCCTGACAGCATTTTTGTAACAATGTACGAGTGTTACAACATTGTAGTTTGTTTTGTTTTTAAGCTAGCTTGTTGATATTTCAATATTAAGTGAAAAACAATGATGTTGTAAATTATTAGGAAATCGTCTTGTAGCCTTGTTTTAATTTTGGAAGAATTTTAATTATAATCGACATGCAGATATACAGCGTTTTTTTAAGTAAAACAATGTATGAAATAACAACAATTAGAAAACATATGAACATTTAAATTCAGGCATTGCAAAAACTGCTGTCACACAACTTATCCATATAATTCTGACGCGGGAATCATTACAGGCCATTGCGTGCACATATACGAATTTGTTGTTTAAACTACGCCCGGACTTTAAATACATTTATTTTTGAACCGGGACAACAACTAGCTGACGATATTTTGTACCCTTTATTCATTTAATTAAATGCAGCGCTTTTTGCGTTTATTGTTTAGTAGATAAAGTACATGCAAATATTCTAATTCAAGTAAACAATAGTGGTTTCTATAACATAGAATCAACAATATTGTAACAAGATACCTAATTAAAATAGCTACGTCTATCGACGGCGACGTAAGCGCCTACGCTTATAGTTAATGCTAGATTTAGATAAAACTGGCACTCTTTTACATGATTTTATAATCAAGTCTTATATAAGGTGACAAATCCATTTGGGTGATGGATCGATTTCTTAATTACATATATTATTTTATTTTGCTTTAGCGTATTTTCCGAATCGAATATTAAAAATTTTATAACTGAGGTTAAACTTTTCCTTAAACAATTATTCTTGCTTGTTGGATACCTATTAGAATATTTTATAGAAGTTAGTTTTGCT
>JADANM010005989.1:5511482-5521771 GCA_026213755.1 Eurema hecabe | reverse complement strand
TTTTTTAAATGACAATAGACAGAACAGAAGATTTAAATTCTTCAAATTTTTACTCCTTAAATGGCATTATTAGTTCAAAAATATTGTATAATTTTTAAAAGATACTATAAGAAATTGTATGTTTACTTGAGCTGGTGTCGCTTAACTTTAAAAATTGTATGGGACGGTAATTGTTTTACATTATTTTATATTATTTACAAACTTTTTGGTATTAAAATATCAGCGACCTCTATTGCAATTATTATATAACAATGTAATATTTTGTAGTTATAAAATCTAGATAATAAAAATTATTGAAGTTATCAAATAAACGCACAGATGGCGCTTTTCGTAAATTTGAATGAATATAGTTCATAGGCTGCGAACTAGATGTCGCTAGGTGACTTTTGTGTCTATTTATTCGTATCGATATTTTGTAAATGGTTTTTACTGAAGCACTTTTGTAAGTATTTTTATTTTGATTGAAAATGCTAGTTAGAGCCCACTATGAGAATTTTTAAGTAAATAAATATTTACAATAAATTTAATACTATTTAGATAATCACTGATTATAGGTATTTAGATTATGAGATATTTTAGTTTAGGTAGAAGTAAAATTCCGGCTACTTAAATGTTAAAGTATAATATTACAAATAATATTAATATTACAATAATATGAATAAAAATAATATCTACATTATATTTACAATATTATACTAGATTTAATACAACATTTAAATTAAAAATATGTATTATAACAAAAATTACACATTCTTAAATTGAAGTACCTTTAATATGTTTTATGTTTCTAACGCGTTTTTCCCAGTATCTCCGCGTCTTCAAAAGTGTCCGGAACAGTCCGCCCGAGTGTTTCTGGTTGAGTGAGCACTAGAAGAGCCGCTATAATACAAACTACACCGAACATAATCGAAGGAATACCTGACCAGTAATCCATTAAAGGAGGAGTGAAGGAAGCAATAACCGTCCCGAGACGGCCCAACATCGACGAATATCCTAAAAATGAATGCCTATGCCTTGTTGGATAAAGCTCTGATGTAAATAAATATACAGATGTCATAATGAGCCCCGTACAATATTTTCCTACTAAATAAAGAAATAGTGATAAACCAGTAAAGTTGTTAGGAGTAAACGCAAATGCTATGCAACAAATTGCACATAACATGAAACCAGAAAATAACGTAGTTCTACGACCCAACTTATCCAAAGTAAAATAGGCTGTCCAAAAACCTGGAATCTCTACTAAAGCCACTAATATGTAATTAACATACATGTTTCCCGATAAGCTGACCGAGTTGATTGTCATCCCGTAGTATATAAATGTTGTTGCAATCCAATAAAACGGTGTTGTACAACTTCTTCTGAGCATAACGGGTGACCTAATCACGCGTTTGATAAGGTTTTCACCTTTTTCTACTTCAAGATTTTGTGGTATAGCTGTTAGCAGATAGTGCATTGCTTCATTCGATATCGTTTTACCATTCATTTTAGCCGCATGTTCTAACGCTGCTCTCGCTTTCTCATTTTTGTGTTTGCTTAGTAACCAACGATGACTTTCACAAAGTATCCAATAATACGAAAGTAACACAGTTACTGGAACAAAGTAAACCAAGGTTAGATGGCGCCAGTTTTCAACCGCAGATGCGATAGCCCCTACTAAAGCTAAACCAACGGCGAAAAATGAAGACATGGCTACGCTAGCGGCCACGCGGTACTTTGGACCTACGATTTCAGCTGCCAATATATATGCTGCACTAAATACGCCACCACCGAAAGCAGTGTGTAAGAATTGTGTTATAAGATACATGGTATAATCCACAGAGAAGGCTTTTATCACTCCTATAAGTATTATATTAAAGGCAAAAAACACTATTGAGACGCGGCGCCCAAAATAGTCCGATATAAAACCGGCCAGAGGAAGGGCGATCATAGCACCGACACTGTTTAAAGTTATAGAAAGAGCGCGAAGCCATTCCTGGCACTCGATGCCAAAGTCATACACCACAGAATTTGTCCTTTCGTACACGTATCCGTCGCATGGTATTATTTTACTTGTATCAAACAACTCTGAAGGACATGTATTGTTTGCTACATATGATGTATTTGAAACAGAAGCGTAGCGCGAACAATCTTCAAAGCCTGTGGACGTTCCTGCTATTGCATTGTGAATCCAATTCGGGGCGTAAACAGGAGAATCTCCGTCACACTCTGGTACAGCGCAGCGGTACGGTAGCCTTGCCGCTGTAAAATTGTAGTCGCCAGCTAAGAATCCCGAGGCAATCGCAGGCAACGCCATTAACAATATATTCACCAATTGAAACTTTCCAAATTGTCCAACTTCCCGGTTTAACGCATCTTCAAACTCTTTTTCGGTCTTAAATTTTTCGTTGTTACTCATTGTAAATTTATTTCGATTAAATTACTTAACACCGCACGTACTAACAACAGTAAATAATCGCTCCAGGTAAACTGTGATATGAAATATTCAGATGATTAATATAATTCTGTTGTTATATACAGCTCAACATATTTAACGCGGGTACAAACTATCATTCCTTATCTATATGATATCTAGGTTTTTACAATTGTTTCAATTGCTACAATGCCGCTGATGTGAGTTATTTATCATTAAAATACACATCTACCTGTCTACAAAGTTAATGTTATAAAATTGTAACAATGTTTTATAATTAAATATTTATAAATTATAAAGTTCTTATTGAAATCGAATCGAAACTCAGTATTCCATAAAATCGATTTTGCATTAAATGCAAAAATATAAATCTATAACCGTTGTTTGGGTACAACAGAGCACAAAATTTAACACGGTAGGTATAAAAAATGATTTTACCAAATAATTACTCAAAGTTGAAAATGAGAACAAAAGCCTTTCCCTCATCCTGTTTAATGTAAATAATAGGAAATTATACGTATATGTTATTCAATCGTATTCATTATTATTCATTCTGGTCAGCTATATCAGACAAACGTTTGCGAATTTGTTCAATAGGTGCAGGTATCTCCGTGTGAGTCGTCGGGACGGGGTCTTGTTGCAATTCAAAAGTGAGTCTGGCATCTAGAACTCCTTGGTCGAACATTCCGAGACTGTTGAGATATGGTGCTCGACGGTACTCTGGGTGTTCGATCATCCAGCGACAATATTCTTTAACGCTCCTGTAATAGTTGAAATAATTATTTCACTGTAGGTCAATAGCTAATAGGTTGTTTTTATCTTTCAATATTCTCACCGACGTACTTCAGATATTTTACAAATATAACAATGAGAAACAACTAAACTATACATACATTCAATACTATTACTGATCACAATAAGGTCTAGTACATAACGAGAATCCTCACCTCAAGTTGGTAATACCCTCCCATACGGTTTTCAAAGTGACGAGGTCTCTAGGGACGTGGCGCGCTGACCTCCACTGATGCTTAGTGTCGTTTCTCGGGGTACGCCACTGTTCTCGATTCGGTAGCGATCGCCCGAAACATTTCACGTGTTCTTTCCTACGTTCAGCATTCATATCTTTCGTTATCTCTCGGTCAAGGACAGCATACCGCGATTTCTGCAATCACGTTATCTTGGTTCTCATATAAATATTTAGCGGTACTTTATTTCAAATTTGTGTATATTATTATAGTAATAAAGGTGAATTCATATTATGTATACTTAAATAATTAAGTTAAATAGATCCACGACAGACGCGTCTTCAGATCAAACTTTAAATCTTAGATATTTTTTGTCTCCTGAGTTCAATTCTAATTTACCTCAAGGTTACCGGTGACTGTGGTAATTCTTTCATTAACAGTTGGCAACTCTACGGGTACTACTCTCAGACTCCTAGCAACATGAGTATCGAACTCAATCTGTAAAATAGACAACATTATAGAACGCCTACGTAAATTAAATATAAATATTTCAATATTTCAATGTTAATACATACCTGAAAAAGTTCTTTAATTGCTTTAGGGGTGAATAGTTGTGATTGTTGGTCGCCACCCAATTCTTTCATGTAATCACAAAATTCCTGCGCTATCTGGAATAATTTATTATTTATTTAATTAAATCAATGCATTTTATAATAAATAAGCTAACATTCTTCTCAGTAAATAACATTGTTTATATGAATTGTATATGATATTTAATTAACATTCCACGATTATGATCATAATTCCACTTCATTTTAGAAATTTATTGAACGTTATACAAATAAATGGATTAACAGAGACCCTCTCTCTTCATTTTGAATCCAGTTTATTAAATAATTGTAACTACTGTTTTAAAACTTACTCTATCTGTAAGATCATCAGCTTTTTTAACGAGGGTCTTTTCATCTTCTTTTTCTGGTTCTAAATAGTGCGAATCCCACGTAATTTGTTCACGAATAGGCTTACGCAAGAACTCCTGATATATATTTAATCCAGTGTCGTCTCCCTCGCTACTATTTAATGCAAATATAGTATTGTTATTCGAATAATTACATTCAAATTACATGGATTTATTTGATTGATGCAAATTCAGTTGATGTTAAAAAACTTTAAATTATAGTGCATATTTTACATGCATCTTATAGACTAATGTTTATTTAGTAATCCTGAAAAACGAGTAGGGTATACTCAAATAAACCTTTACCAAGAGAACTAAAGTTCGTTTAGTAAGCTAGGAATAAGTTAAGTTCGCTGCCAATACTGTAGTTTTTAATTTATTAACCTCACGCCTCCCACAAACTTTCTGATTGATACGAACCACAGACTAAGCCAATTGAGCGTGTTTATAAGAGCATGCCTTATTTCACCAATTTTTTCATGTAACGTTATATTGCTTTAGTAAATGACTTAGTTTTTTTCTACAGATTTTTGTTTTTTAAAAAAAGGGTAGTAGACAAAAAATGTTTACAATATATACTGGAATTATTACTTTTACTATTTAAATCATTGGAGCTGTTCTTAAGATAAAAGCTGTGTTAGAAATATAGATGATATAGACTTTATTTAGGTACCTTTACAATATTTCTTAGCTATATCTATTCTTTTCAAGAATTTTATCAAATTTTTAATTGAACTTTAGATGCTAGGTAATCAAGAGGCGATATCCATAATCGTTTTGTCGTTATCAGAATGGCAATAAAAGTAAAGTAATGGCTTAAAACGTTAACGTTATTAAAATGAATTGTAAATTGTCTTTAAAAGCAGGTGCCAATTTTTACGTGTGTTTTTAATTGATTCAAATGACATAAATCTTGTATTATTAACTAGTTAATTAATCAGTACCAAAAGAAAGTGCGCTAACTTAAAACCTAAAAATACCTTTCACTAATTTCAACGTCCGTGTCCGATTGTAATTCCCTGTCCACTTCTATAGTTTGTCTTATCGATAGCAATGGTTTTTTAGTAAGTCTCCGTTTATGGTCTACAATACAAAATGACATCATCAAGCTACTTACATATGGTTTCATATAAACTTTTAATTTTTAAAACCTTTAATTTTCTCTTCCTTTAGAGTGTCTTTCGATGAAACCTCAATATTTAAAATATGACAAACTCTATTAAATAAATCGTGCGGCAAAGTTTCCGAGAGCAAGCAAACTTCACGTTTCTCAATCTAAAACATAAGACGTTTATGAATTTACCTGATTTCCGTATATTTTACATGTATTAATAACATAGTTGCTTTTTACCGGTCCTTTTAGAGTCGAGTCTAATGATTCAAAAACTTTTTTCCAATATTTTTTATTATCATGAATAGCTTCCGCGGCTTCATATTTCGACGATTTGATGGTTTCAATTTTTCGCGGCTGTTTATTTTGATTATATTTGAGACGTGAGTTCATAATATAATACAAAATAATTGTAACAAGAGGAAAGTAGTCCCAAGTCCAAACCTACTGGATTATAAATCACAACTATCGGTAAATGAGCTGTGTTGCTAGACAACAGTTTGCCGATTGAATTTACACAAGATTACGGTAACCCGCAACTTGTTTTATCAATACTTTTCTTAGAGAATATGGGTACCTTTAGAAAATTTTACTACTGTATTTGAAAGCGGCAAACAGAATTTCCGGAACATATTGAAATATAACTCAGTAACTACTAATGTGTAGTTTGTGTTTGTTTACTATAAAAAGCAGCAATATTTTAGATATAGTTTCAATATCACTGTTTGTTTCGTAATTACAGATACAGCAATCATTGACGTAGAAACAATGTAGGTACATATATAATGTAATATTAAGTTCTCTTTTCTATTACAGCTGTTAAAGTCAATAAGTCGAGTTAGTAAGTTTATCCAGACTGCAGTTGTGTCAGATTTCACTAGGACTCGCGACTCGCGCTTAACACAATATTATGGAACGGCAAAACGTCAACTTAGCATAACACTGTTTAACTTCACCTCGCGATAGGAAAATTCAAATAGGTCAACTTATGTTTCCACTTTGGTATATTTCAAAATAAAATTATGAGATTCAACTGAATTTATAAAGTAGTTTGATTGATTAAACTTACATCAATTAATTAATTAATTTTTAATATGCGACGTGAGTGTAAACATTTTATGTAGTTTATATAATCCTGTGCGGTATTTATTTTTAACACAACTTCATCTAATCCCACACATACAATACTATATGTTATTTGTGTATATATGTAATACAAAGCAAAATCCAGACATCAGAAAGATTAAAATATTTATTATATTTTGAACGCACAACCGCTAGCGTAGAAGGCAGTTGTGTTACCAGCTACCACTGCACCAGCGGGTATCAAATTGTTGAAATATTATAAATTCAACATCCTACTTTTACCCTCCGAGATATATTTCTTGAGTCATGTATTTCAGTATGGGTATAAAATAAATTACGAATAATGCAATTGGGCCTTTACATAATCATATTATATATATTTTAAAATTTAATTTAATAAACAGTATTGATTGTTTATGATAACATATTTCGCTAATAATGTTAGCGCCTACACAAAACGTTATCTGGTAATCAGTTACGCATGGCTGAGCCATCCTGCCGTCGGTCCTGATATTGTTTGAAATTCATTGAATTCCGCTCTCATTCCTTTTCTTTGATGCTTAATTTACCAACACCCACTTGGGTTCTCGGAAGATTTGTCTTGAGAATTTGAGAAAAATCACTATACCAGCTTGCTAAAAAACAAGTATGAAATATTATATATACGAGGGGTATGAATCTATATTATTTGAAATTCTTAGAAGTTAATAGTTACTTAACAGAGAACAAAAAAAGTGTGACTTAAAAAAAACCCGCACGGATAGTTATTAAATATTTATTGTAGATTAATAAATAATTTATTGAAATAAATATTAAACGTAACATAATTAAAAATAAACTTAATTTACGTTTACTTTAAATTTGTATTTAATAATATATTAAAATAGTGTATTTGTCAGATATCTCATTTTAAGTATAAAAGTATAATTTTATACGCTACTTTCTCTTGCAGATAAGTCTATTTGAATTCGTACAGAGAGTTTACATTCCGTGAACTTCGGTCGGAATGTCATAAGTCTCACCTTAGTATTATCAAGCGCGCGCGACAACTGACGACTAAATATATTACATTGTATGGCGCGTGTAAATTTACCTTAACATTGGATGCCTTCTCACACTTTCCTAAATTATTCTCGGAGTTAAGTGTAAATTATATAGCCTGCAATGTTTTGAATTAACATGTTATTTTATTAAACTATTATATTAAATATAAATTAATAGTTAAAGAGAATTAATAATAAAATAATAATCTATAGAAATATTTTTAAAAAATATATTGTGTCAAAGAGAAAGTTAGCAAAGGAATAATCCTTTGCTAAAAATCTATACATCATAAATGTGTTATTCTTGTTAATGTCCTTCTTACATAAAAATGCTATATTTTTATTATACTATGAATGAAGTAAGTACCACGATAAGAACCTTATCGCAAGAGTGAACAGGATAAAGTCGAGTGTACAAATACTGCAAACAAGAACAAATGAACATAGCGGGAAACCGCCAAGGCATTGCAAGCAATTTGTGATCTCTGGAAGTGGAGCACATTCACATTTCACACCTGTTTAATTTAAACTCCTACCTTCTCTTACTTAGCAAATGTACTTAAAATACAATATCAAACAATGTAGCTTGCATTTAGTTTGGTAACTTTATTATATTTTTTTTATTTCTGAAGATGTATTAATTGATGGCTATTAGTTGTTTTACTCATGTACAGTTTTGTGTTTAATGGTGAAACGATAAATAAATTAGAGACGTTTAATGGATATACATGTCAATTATTGTTGTTACACGTCATTACACGCAATTACATCTTTATATCATAATATTCGTCGGTAAACAGATTTAACAAATTCGGCTTCTCTCTCATTAATCGTTGCAACGATATTTTTCTTTTGTTAAGTATTTCTTTTATATCATTTACTGAATCTTTTGGTTTTGATCTCATATCTAGTAGGTTATCATTATCCAAACAGGTGCAAGTACATGGAAAATCTCTGGCAGAGATATCTTCTTGGCTCGAATATTGTGTCTCTGCTGTGTGGTACTTCTCCTTAGTAGCTGCAAATGGTAACTCTTGATAAACGATATCCTTGGGTTTAATTAATTTTGGAGATACTTTTCGTACGGGAGGTTTTCCTAAAATTGCAGTGACTCTATTATACTTTTCTTCAGTATAATCCATATACGAAGGGAGAAACGGAAAAGATTTGTCCATCCAATCAGCGCAATTCCGTGCGGGGCAAGATGATAACCGATTAAAGTTATCACAAAGTAATAACTCATCCGAAGATATCGTTTCTAAAACAGGTTTAGGTTTCTCCGCTTTTGGTGGTTTTTCGTCGTCGTTACTCGAAGGTGATGGCGATGGAGTTGGTATTTGGAAACATTTACAAACTTGGGATTTCAAGAATTTCTTTATGTCCTCATACCCGTGGCATTTAGCGTAGACGAATTGTCTTTGTACTCGTACTACAGGCAACGCTACATCGGACGGTAAAGTTTCTGTACTTCCATATCTTGGAGGAATTGGATCCGACAAATCGCCAATTAAAAAAAAAGGTTCCTTGTCACATACAATTTCATCCAGAGTTTTATCTGCAAAGTCGAATGAATTGGTCAATTTAGCTTCATTGAAAAGAATAGAATTTGTATTATCGGGCTGTTTTTGGATTTCATTTAACTGTAAAACAACCATTCTTTCCAAATCAAGTAAGAATGTGGTTTGTTCCGGTAATAATTGCAAAGAAAAACCGACAAATTTCAAAAAAAGTTGTAAGATTTTTGTAATTTTCTCTTCCCATTCTTTATTAACTTCTAAGAAAGATACTTCTTTTTCTCTTAGATTTTCTAAAATTTGTTTCCTTTCCTTTAATTTGAGAAGTTTTTCTAAAGTCTCAGCATCTTGATGATTTTGAAGTATCATATTTTTTATTTTACATTTCTTTCTCTCTAAACTCATAACATACATGGAGCTCGTATTTTTTTCAGCTTCAGCTTGTTTTAAGAATGCGTTAATAGCATCATTCCTCTCACGTAGCGCATGGCTTATCATATTTTCACGTCTAGACATTTCGTTACGGTAAAGTAAATTGTAATAAGTATTGACTTTCTTTACTTCGCTTAAAAGTCTCTTTCTCAAAACATCCTGAAGTCGTTTTTTTTCTCTTTTTAAATTTTGTTTAATTTCATTATTTAATTTAGAAACAATACTTGCATGAGAGCTTTGCAAAACAGTCTGTAATTCTGATCTCAAGTGTTCTTCTAATTCCTGCAAATTGCTTTCATAAAATTTTGATATTTCTTCTGTCATTATTTTACTTTTTTGTTTGAAAATATTTTCGTATATTTTTTTCACTTTTCTATTTACAGCATCTTTTTCATGTAGTAGAATATGTTGCCAGGAAGCATCATTCTCTTGTATAAAGCTCGAAAGTGATTTTAGGAACCGAGCGCGTTCTTGTTCCAGAACCGCATTGCCGATATGCAAAATGCCTTCGTGAGTTTTGCCACGATTTATTTTGGACGTGAATGGGGGCTTTAATTCAATTATGCCAATAAGTTGATCACTGGGTGAAATCCATTCATCGTCATCTAAATTATCTTCATGAAGATTCTTTTGACTTTTGATGTTTGGTTTTATGTCATGTACGCTATCTTTTTTACAAAAAATATCATCTAAATATATTTCAGCATACGTACTACTAACTCTTTCTTCCTTTATAAGAGTATTGATAATATTATGTTCCATCGTTTTTA
>JADANM010005989.1:5481797-5498357 GCA_026213755.1 Eurema hecabe | reverse complement strand
TTCTCCCTTAGTACGAATATATTTTAATAAGCTTGAGTTTTTTTATTTATTTATATCGATGATAAAATAAAAATATACACGAATTGATCGCCTTTATCGCTGAACTAATCTGACTGGCCTTAAATGACGTATTTACAATATATTTTCATTAAAAAGGTATCTATTTAAGATCTATACTACATACGTGTATTGTATATTCAAAAACACATTTGTAGTACTAAAGTGGATAGCGTCAGCAAAAGCTATAAATTCACAAGGATTGGGGAGCGACAGGAGCATTGTACAGTGAAAAATTCTAGCACACGTTCTCACCGCGACATGCAAGAATACTGTCCACCTAGCACACAATTCTATTTCAACTATTTTTATTTGTACACAAACCACAATGACATAACAAATCGCTGCTTGTTCACACTTTAACCTCATTAAGCATGATAAACCCATTAATTTTTATAGCTATATGGGTAGACCGTATTACTATAAAAATATGGTATGGTAAAAAGTGAATGATAATAAACACAGAAATAATTAAGATTTTACGATCGAGTTGAATCACCATAAAGTAATAACCAGCTATGAATTATTAGCTTATTTTATAATTATGATTTTCTGAACCATATCGATTGTTAAATTTGGAATGTGTAGTAAAAATAGGGCATCTGACACTTTATCAGTAAACAGGAAACTATATAATAGAAGTAAAGTTTCGGAGTAAAATATAAATTAAATTTAAAATATAAACAGGATGTGAAAGTAAAGAAAAACTTGAGAGGCAAGGCCGTTGAGCTCGTAGTGCTCTGTTTATCTCCCGGTCCAGGCTCGCAACACGTTTGGGGGGTTTATGTGGCATTAGAAATCAATTACAACAATATCTCCACGACGCCCACACGTTTTCCTTTTTATATTCTTAAAATAACTACCTGCTATAAAGGAAGTATAAAATGCTACAAAATATATTTTTTTTATAATTTGGAGGCTCATTCAACGTGGATTTATTTATTTTTCGTTGATTGATAATATATGTATGTCCACAAAATACTTAACTCTATATTGGAATTAATAGTGCAACATTCAAATATGATTATTATTATTGTTAATTGTCCACATAGTCTACAACTATTACTTCATGTAAAGTTTTCTTACGCTATCTAATATATGATTACCTACTGTAGAAATTGTTTCCTATCCATTTACATTGCTTAGTTGTTTCAACCATAAATATTCAATACACGTCACAGCTTTTAAACCTTATACAGTAATAAATGCATAATTATATTCTTCACTGAATATATTACCGCTGGTGAGAAAGTATCGAGTATAACACATTATTGAGATAAAAGGTATAAATGAGGTTGAATCTAATAAATTTACCGCGCGGAAGCGTAAACGATGTACGTTTTCAGGCACGTAGCCGTCTCGTAGCCCGTAGCCCGTAGCCCGCAGTCCGTATAGCTCGTAGCTCGTAGCGGCAGGGCGCGTGCCGCAAATGAGGTATATTAATCATCTCCATCAGGGCAACTCGACTTCTGAGCTTCCCTCGCTTCTAGATACGCCTTAATAGGACAAGCGATTCCTTTTACCGAAATGCTATTTTGTCAGATTTATTTCGTTTTCACTATGTTCCATAACATAGTATCCATAAAATATAAATTGATTAATTTTACGGTAGTTTAATCTCACTTGATATAATGTGATATATATAACAACATTAAAAAAACTAATTAAATGTAAAATTGAACTAATAAATAATTCGGTTCAATCAACATAATAATTGGATTTAACAAAAAATGAAATAATCATAATTAAAAAAAAATAAATGACAATTTCCAACATTTCGTTTATTTGACAAAATGTTGCTATTACTGTATGTAAAGAAAAAAATAAACTAAAATATGAGGCAAATTTCATGTGTAATAATAAGATTCATAATATTATTAAAAGACCAGGAGCTTTTAACTTTTAAGGGGATTTGATGAAAAATATAATTTCGCGCGTAACATAACATCCATTTTGTTAACCATTTTTACGGTTTAGTGCTTGTACCGTGAAATTACAAGCGTTTTATATGAAAACTGAGGTAGAATAGTTGAGTAGAGAGTGCTAATTGAGCGTTTCACCGCGCCGCATCGCACATCATACCACCGGAATGTTGCGGCAGATGCATTCGTTAGCAATATTCCGCTAACGAACCAAACTAATAGCCATTAACTTGAACAACATAGCACTTCATGTACACCGTACATGAGTGCAGATGATTGCTGATTTGTTTCCCGCTCAGAAACACTTGAAGCCGGATAATGAATCCAATTTGATTGAAATGATACCGCTGTATGTCTGTGTCACACGTGTGTATCGGCACGCATTAAACGAAATAATAAATACCACTCCAGAGAGCGTGAAACGATGACAAATGCTTATAATTAACTTTAGCTTGAAACATTTTTATAACTATATATAGCTACATTGTAATACAATTGAGTATTATATTAAGCAATGTAAGTTTAATTGCAATCGTTGTTTCATTAGTTATGCACAGCAATGGTCTATAGCGTCGATCGTAAATCATATGCATCGCGTTCTTCATTCGTGACGAGGGGCCGTTGTAGCAATGGATATTAGAGTCAGTGTAGTAAACCAATTCTCTTAGCAATATGCACAGCAATCATTCAACATGTACAAATATATGACTTTATCTACTTAAACTTATTTAAAGTTATTCTCTGATTATTATCTTTAAACACGTTAATTTAATGATAATAATCAACCGGCTATCAATAATCAAAAATAGATTTTTTTTTATAAAACAATCAATAAGTCTACTGTGTAGACGTATTTTAGACCGCAGATTTTTTAGTAAGCCATTTTTCATATTTTATAAAGCAACCTTTCTAAATTTTTAGTCTTGTTTGAATGTATATTTGATGTAGAATTTATATGACATGTCCATGATGAAAACGATATTCTTTAAAAAAAAAAATAGTAAATCATATTTTTTAACAACAACCAAACCACTACTCTATATTAAGTTTCGTATCATACTCGTAGATCTTTATTAAAACCTCCACAACGTAAACCATCATACATAGTTTAAGCATCACCGTTTGAAAGCTAGTGCACACAATTATATATTCCATAAATAACGAAGCAAGTGACTGTGAGCTAACTGGCTCATGGCAGTGTGAATTAGATGAAAATCCAAATACTATTAGTGTTTACGGTTGCACACAATGCCTAAAGTTACTCTGTCGTATGAGAATGTTGCTCCAACACTGCATGTAATATGTTGTATTTGGTAATAAGTCCTACTTGATACATTACTCAACTATCTAATTTTTGTATAGGTATCAATTTCAGAATATATTAAAAAAAATACTTTCTTAATTCTACACAGACTGGATAACGTAATGTCTTTAAAACACACATTAAGATTAATTACTCCGTCTCTTCGCATTACCTTAAAATAAAAAGCACATAGAACTTCTAACTTTAAATTGTGGGAGTTAGTCGGAAAGAAACAAGTTTATCTCGTTATGTACTTATTTGCGTAACATTTCTCGCCGACTTTAAGTCGGTTGCTAGCAAATTGCATTTGGATTAAGGCCACAGTTTACATTTGAAATTTTATGTCTGGTAATTATCATAACCCCTTGCTTTCCTGATTACAAAAGAATGATCGTTTATAACAATACGAAGTTAGATAGAGATATAGTAGATAGAGATTATAATAATAAGTATACCAAAGATGTTCTTTAGACTATTAAAATGACCAACAAACTATTAGCTATTTCATTGCATTACAGTAATTTATAAATATTATTTATGATTCATCTGTTTATTATAAGATTATAGTATAACCCAAAGATACTTAAATTAAAATAGAACTCGTATTAAATAAAAGTTACATTCACACTGGTGAAAAATAGGAAATGTTAAAAATGAAAGCAATAAAAACGTGAACCGTGACAATTTTTAAGCTAGTTTCGCGGTCGCGGAAGGTTGTTTATTGGCGCAGTAAAATAAAAGCTTAAACGAGTAAAGCAAGCATGGGGCCGTGTAGTATTTCAATTAAGTTTCTCATAACATGTGTATGACACGAAGCGTACCTGTATAGAGAGATATGGTGCAGCGAATAGGCACAGGGCGTCATGTTCGGGTTAATACCTCGCCTGAGAGACATGTTAGGCCGGCTCAGCGAAACGTCAAAGGCAAATTGAAAATTAATTTATGCTTGCAAAATTTCATAAAGCTTTCACAAATTGTAAATCACTCAGGTGAAACTTCAAATCCCAAGCACACAGAGAAGACGTTACAAATTATACGTAACAAGTAGTCCAAGCTATTTGATAAATATCAATTTCATGAATGTTTTACTAGCATCTTACTCGTGCTCAATATATAACTGATTTTAATTTAAATATACATGACTTTTTTATAATACTATTACTACAACAATACACTGCAGATACTACTTTTATTTAAAAAAAAAATCAACCATATTTGATATATGTACCGATAGACACCTTTTTAGTTTGATGTAACCTTTACATTTTAAATTACTAAGCCACCACTTTTAAAGTGTATGCTATTAAAACAAACGAATATGCACATAATAAATAGGCGATCACGAGTATAAGCAATGGAGTTGAACGCACTCGCGGGAGGACTCAGAAAGAGTCGTAAATACTCCACTCACTTATAAATTAGGATCATAAAGCAGTTGCCGAAGTTTGTTAGCGTCCCGACGACCATAAAACAATGCTTACGTCTCGGAGGGATACGCTTGTCTACCCCCTTCTCGATCTTTCAATTTGCTGGAATTATTATAATGTTGCATTGTTTATGTTCATACTTAGGGAACACATTTGCTGTACAAATCTCTGAACGACTATTCTAAATTCTGAATTGTACATCATTTTGTCTTTGTAAGTGTGCCAATTTAAGGTTTTGCACCAACTATTATAACAACTAAAGTATGGATATATATACTTTCGTTTAACATTAAAGTTTTAAGTTGTAGATGTCATAGATCTAGTTAATATAATATTAAATTACAGCAATTCGATTAATTCGTATCAATTACAATGTTTATAATAAGGTTGTATTTTAAAAGTGCATAGATTTCTTTTAATAAAATAAAATTATTTCACTTGGTGGATATAATCTATGAGAATTAAACGTTTCATTTTCATACTGTAATTTTTCTTCTATAAAAATTAATAATGGATTTGTTTTTTATCGCTTTAGTTAAAATAATTTGATACAAAATACTTACTAACGACTAGTGGCATAAAGTGACAATTAGGGACCCAAATTATTATGTTTATTCTTATCTTTATAGTTTTTGTTTCTATTTTGCAATATATCTAAGTTTCTAGTAATAAAATGAACAGCAAACGTCTTTATATCAACTAATAATTATTAGCAACCAAGTTTAAAGCCTAACTTCGAAAACGTCAAAAAAGAAAGAGTTAATAATTAAAACCGAATTAAATTTAACGGCCACTGACATTTATAAAAGGCCAGAGCAAAATTGCATTACGAATTAATGAGACGTATTTAAACTTCTCTCGGTATTTCATTGATTAACGCCTGATAAATTTAAATGCTAGTTTTTTAAATATTTTAAATTCCGCCAACATTTATTTCATATTACCACATCTAACGTACTTTTTGTACACTGTACAGTGTACAGTCTTTCACCTGAACAGTATAGGTATTTAGAAGTAAAATAGCATCCGAAAACGATTACTGCAGCAGCATCAAATATAAACATTTCCAGTTAGAAACTAACACTAACGAATAGAAAATCAATGATACTTCATCACTCGTGTCGCATATGTGAGTTAAAGTGTTCGGAGCTGGTGAAATCGTATGGAAGTAATGCAGAGGCGAGTTGCCGCAGACACTTTACTTACAGCACTTGAAGTTTGTTCAAAAGTTGCCGGCCGACTCATAAACTCAGCGACAACGACAACTTAACTTTTGCACGTCTTAGCTCAACTCGGCGATGCACTGATTTGAATGTATAACTTTATTATTTTCTACATACCTAAGGAATTTTTCTGAATCTGATTTCAAACGTAAATTTTCTTGTAAATATATAAATGCAATGTAAGGTTCACAGAGCAATTCGAAATTTATTTTCGAGTCTTTTGAATTGGATATATTCTTATGTAGGAATCGAATTCAGTGAAATAGCACAACATTTCTTTTGTTCTGTAACATAAAAACTCAAACAAATCAATCAACCGTGAAGTCGAACAAGGTGTCAGATATGTACATAAAATATTAAGCAGAAGTAGATAGCAGGACGTACGTCAGCAGCACCTTACAAGTAGAAGCAGATCCCTGAGGAAGGTGCGTGTAAATTATTCAGCCGGTACGAGGTTCCCGCGAGCTTCGAATGGAATACTAACATCTGATCCGTGATTGCGCACGATAAATTTGCTTCAATCACTACTTTTATTCGAAATCTATTCTTTTCGTAAACTAATGCTTTTTGCCTTTTAACGCCTGTGCAAATATGTTTTTAATGCTAATGAGCTGCATTCTCAGGTTGTAATGAAATAAAATGTCTTCTTCTTTTTATGGTATGCCTCTGAAAGCCTTTGTTTAAGCTATTTTATAAAATGTAGCTACCAAACGAACAGATGAATTTAGAAATGTAAATAATTTTATTTACTGTGAATATTAAAGATTACATCGTATTTTTATAACGGAAGTAATATAGTGAAATATATAGCGAGCATTAATAGCTAAATGATAACACACAACAATAAACAATTGTTGTTATTGCCCTCAGTTGGACTAGAGTCGAAATATACTGGACAATACTAGGGTTGTTTCATATATAACAGGGAAAAAACGGCTAACAAAAATAAGGTGAAATATTATCTCGCTACGAACTGAAACGAATGTCCGCGTCGCACAACTATATTTAGATCAGCTAGTTTCGACATATCGCGGAAAACTATTACCATCCTTAGTCGTTCAATCGAATAGATAGTGTAGATAAGTTTAATTTATTATTAATTAACTTATTTCCGAAAAAATCGTAGCCGAGTAAAATACAGTGCCACATAAATTAGAAATGTTAAAAATTAAATAATTAGGATGTATTTGAAGACGCTTTACAAAATTAATTTCCCTAAAAACGCTCAAAACCGTAATATGGAATACTAATAGAAAAGTGGATAAATAGCCTTAAATAAAAAGAGTCATAAAAGGATACGCCGACAATAAAGAAGTTAAATACGTTAAATTTATAATGGTTTCACATTGTGGCTGAACAAACAAGCCACGGCCGGCAGTAGGAACGTGACATGCAGTATAAATTGTGGTCGCGGAAGGTCCGAAATCAACTAGCGCTGTCATCTGAATCGAATAATTTTATACCTCATCGACAGCTCACTCATTAATTATTGCGAGGAAACATGAATCGTCGATACATGATAGGCTATAGGGGCTCTAGATGCCGCGCCGTGCAATTGATAGATTTGTACTATCTATAGGGTACCAAAATAATAACATGTTTACTTCATTATTTTTCTTGGATACTTAAAATAATTGTTATATTTAAAACATGAATTTATCTTGACGTTAATTAAATAACTTCTTAGTTATAGTTAAACTTAGTTAAGTAGTTAACACTATTTTAAATATTTCAGATTCTGATACTAAACTATTTCAAGTGGCGTGCGAACAATTTAACCAACTAAATCAACTCATTTAGTTTTCAAATAATCAAATTAACCACCAATGCAATGATTTCAGCGATTCCAAATATTTTAATTGACAAACAGGGCCGGAAAATAGTGTTTAAATTCTGCTGACATTTGCAGAACTGAGCTGCAATGAGTGAATATCGCATCAGAGCAATGGCGAATTTCTGACGTTCTATTTTGTGTTTATGGCTTAAAGAATCAGTACCCATAAACGACTTTTGATTATACCTAAAAAATATAATAATACCATCATCGATCACATTTATTTGTAGCTAGCTTTAATAAACTTACATGAAACTGCACAATTTAACTAATTTTTAATCAATAATAGTCAAGATATATAAAATAAGTAAAATCAATATATTTCATTATAGAAATTTCATTACATTTCTAAATTTCATAGTCCATTGTTTAGCTATCACAACGTATATGACGCTATTTGCGTGTCTATTCATAATTATCACAAAAGGCATCACGTTGCTTGAACAACTTTCATTCAAGCTTAATCAAGGAAATTGTTAGCTTCACTAAAACTTTATAAAATTGTATTAGTTGAAAATGGATCACTAATGTAGTTCTGGCGTCCCTTGATCATTAACCTATATTGTATTGAATCTACATATACACTGATACAATTTTTAGTAAAGAACATTTTTATACGTGCTGTTAAATTTTCTATATCAAAACCTAAATTTTACATATGTACAAGTAACTTATTCTGTACGGTAGATGTGTCGGCTCGTAAATCTCGCGACAAGGGGATTTCTGTTTGTGAAGTTTCTTTTTTATTTTCACTTTATCTGTAACGCAAAGGCCTGAATACTCCGGCGCAACTCGGAAACCCGCTTAACTTCAATAAATCAATTTGTACACTTACCCTTACTTATACACGCTCAGAACGAGTTCGGAATGTGTTGAAAGCCCGAATGGGAATGTTATTTTAACTTTTTTACATTAAAGTTGTATTATTTGTAAATGCGACTAATGCTTTCGGCTTATATGCGTAATTATTTCTGCGGTTTTACCATTTGAGCTGTCCAATTCTCATAAAACATATGTTGCAAAATGAAAAGTGATATTATGGTTTAAAATAACTCAGTACATAACTAAACAATGAAAATAAGCTTATTGCTTTTTTCATATCTAATTTAAAAATGAGGATGATAATAAGATAAAATGATAAAACTAACGAATAGACTAAAACACAAATATGTACGTACGTCTTAGTGACGTGTCCATTATGCATCACAAAGTTAGATGTTAGTGTCGTTCTATTTTAAACACGATAACGCCAACTTTCCAGTCTCGAAATGTGAATACCTTGTTGCGAAAATGTGACTAACGGAAACTGTGCAAGTAACTCGGCTGTCCTTCCGTGACACACATTCAACTTTAGCCGCCTCTCGCACCTCGCACCTCGCCACCCACTGTGTGGACCGCCGTACCATTTCTATTCAAATTTCCTTCTGGTAACACTTCCCAAATTTTATATCACAATGAGACAAACTCTTCTAATACTATTGCGTTGTTATACTGTTACAAATTAATTTATTTGACTGAATCTTTGTTAGTTCCTTAAACTTCTATATAAAATTAATAAATATAGATATATTTATTTGATTTGTGAATATGACTTTTAATAAAGTTATAAATGCTTAGGTTTTTAGGTGTATATTTCGACATAAAGAAATTACTTTAGAATAATTAATAAAAGTGTTTAATATTAAGACATATACTTTTAAGTTTCGTGTTTCCTATCAAGTGCATTACTACAGTTAAAATACTAGACGAATTTCTTGTTACAAATGTTATCTGTACAAGTACAATAATTTATGACAGCTCAGAAAAACCGGGAAGTATTTTGCAGGAATATGTTAATAATGCTGCAACTGCAATGTTTGATTTGTGCACTACGCTTTCGCAAAAAACAATGATTTTACCTCGAAGTTTGCGTAAAATAAACATATGTTATTATCCACCAATGTAAGTGCACGTATTCATTCGTATAGATAATTAATTGAGATAAAGTTATGAAAGGAAATCAAGCGAGCGAAACAAGAACGCAGTCTGAAGAGAAACTCGCGGTTGAAATTAATGAAGATTACGAAATTCACGGACATTGAGTTCCACATTTCGGTGAACCTTTAACTTACTTGTTAGGCTAAATTGAGAGAAATAATAGCACTCATTTGTTAACTTTATTCCCCCTTCAAATCTATGGGACGACGAATAAAATAAAAGCTACAGATGTTACTTATTTCGGAAAGTATACTTACTTGCGCCCTTTGTGGTCTGTGTAGACGATGTGATTTCTTGCTGCAGGAGTTTGGCGATTTCGGCCTAAAGAGTGGGTTTCCATGTCCTGGTGTTTAGGTGGCTACTGATTTTGATTGTTGTCCATGCGGAAGGAGATGTGTGCTTCGAATGAACTGTCGGTTCAAACGCTTTGAAAGTGTCTGTTCGCGTAGAGTTAGTAAATGAAGCCACAGGATAATGCCGGTCAGCCGCTCGGGAACGCTTAGTAACTTCGAATTCTCGGCTTGTTAGAGCTGTTGCCCGACATTGTATGCACTGTTCCGACTCCTTAGCTGGAAAAGTTCCTTTGCTATCTACATATCTAATTTGTTCATTTTACGCAACTACATCGACATTTACAGTTTTTTTATACGTTATTTTTCAACTTAATGTTAACAGTTAATCTATTTTTAAAAATAAGTACGCATTAGTTTTAAAAAATAAATGTGAGAATTTAAAATTCCCTACATGGAATCACAAGTAATACTTATACACGAGGATTAGAATTATATCAAATCATGCATCACGGCATTGTCATTTCGAAGTAATTTTCACTTGTATATAAGCACTACCACACCATGAACTTTCTTTAAAACTGAGGAATGAATCATGTTTTTAATTATTATACATAAATCTTATGAAATAGTACATAATATACTATGTAAAGATATATTATTTACCTCCTGTCAGTAGGCGGGGCTTAAGATTGAGGCGGGCTTATTTTGATATCGACAAGGAGGTGGAGAAAGGTCTTTGTTTATCGATAACCAGTACTTCCTGGGTATATTTTTAAAATAAAAACTTATGAATAAGTTCATTAAGATTTTCCTAATTAACAATCGCGTTATAAGAGTTAAAAGAATGCAATTAAATCTGCAATCCAAGGTTTAAAATTTAACAATATTTTGCCAGTGTTAAAATGTTTTCTCGTTTCATAAATTATAATTCACAAGACAGTGTACAAATGGGTTTAATTAACTGGGGAATGTCGAGGAAATGGCAAATATGCCAGGATCGGCCGACTGCCCGCTTGCCCGCCCGCGCTAAATACGATTTACATTTTACTCCCATTTATTTATTATTGGATAAGGAGATGCTTAACAATTTAACGGTAGCGAATTTCAGTAATTCTAACACTCAGATCGTTGAGAAGTAAAATTTGTTGATGATTTTGTATATTTATTGATTTGAGATAGATTTGTCGATGTAGAAGCAATAAGTTTTAAAGCTTTTTATACGTGAATTATTTTTTAATTATTGAATAATATTTTTAAAATTTGAAAAATGTGAAATTTTATATGTAGAAAACTTTAAAAATACCTACATATTTTCTTTATCAAATACTTCCAGAATTTAAAAGACAAAGTTTAACCTTAAAACTATTTTAGTTAGGTTATAAATTATGTCCTTATCAATTGAAGAAACTTACATGAGAAAAAATCCTGAAAGTTAATTTACTTTATGTAATCATTTTCTAGGGATTTTATTTTTCAATATATTTTCAGTTAAGCGCACTACTCAATGTGACAATGTACCACAGCAACTATGTACGAACTAAGTTCGTTCGAACGATCTCGCGGAGGCAGCTCGTGTGCTCCAACTCAGGGCTCGACGCCGACTAACGGTTAACTGTTCTTTTCTTCAGTTGTCCTGTAGAACAGATCGCACCCTTCACTCTAAAATAATCCTTAACCACAGCATATTAAGACTTATTTTCCTTAGCACAAACGATAACATTCAAAATATTCAAAAAATAATTATTTAAATACAAACAGGCATAAGGTTAATCTTTGAAAATGTTGCTTTGATTTGAAGGATACGTTAGGTTTCTTTTTTTGTATTGAAAAAATGATGATAGTCTCTTTTTACTGAAAGTGAAGGTTCAGATTTCAGGGAATATTTACACGAGGGAGGCGGTCGTAACGTTAGGGGTGGTGCGTAAATGACGCGCATGCGTTTACAGCCTGAAAATTTTGCAAACTGAAAACTTTTTAAGTGTAAAATATTCTTATTAGATAGCGGACAAATAGGCTGCATTTTTATCGTTGTCTCTCAATACTTAATGATTTGTTTTAAAGTAGGTTTTTTCTCAAGAGTTTAACTTTGCGTTGTTAACTTGTACAATATAATTAATAAAGTTTCAACAATTATTATCATTGTCAAAACCTGTCATAATATAAATTTTAAAATCCCTATCTTACTAAGCCTACATAGTTAACGAAATCAGAAAAAATGTTATTTATATCTTTGAAATATCAACCAAATTTTTTCCACGAGTGATAAGGCGACTTAATGAAAAATGCAAATTAGTATATTCAAAATGACCTCTTACCTTAGAAAAGGCTTATACTAATACGTATAATATGCTAACAACCATAACAACGTTTCAAATTGCATTTAATTGAATAGAAACAAAGTTGGAAATCCTGAACGGACTCAGTAATGCGGTACGGCACGCCGACTGCTAGCAGAAGCCCTGCACTAGTCGGATGCTCGACTCTACAAGAAAGCATTATGAATCATTAGTGTTTATAAATTTTAAAGCAGTGAAAATGTATTTTTGATCGACAAACGATTCGGCTCCGTCGTTCCGCTACGATGTAACTTTCAATATCAGCTTTGTTACCGCTTTGTGCCGCCATTTCTTGTCACTGCATTGAATATATCGGCTGCTTTCCTTTGTGCACGGAATATTGCTCGTCTTTTATCGAAATGAACGTTACCTCCCCGCGAGTTGTTTCAGTGAAGAATTCCGCGATTGCAAAGTAATATTTCCCCTTAAGAATTTCGATGTGTTTCTTTTATGTCGAAGATGACTTTACTTCGGATTATATTGTGTTGGGAAATGCTATTTCAAATTCTTCGTTCAATATGGACGGTTCGTCTGTCAACGATGGATATGTATTTGTTATTATTTGTGTTCTTTCGTTGATTCATTTAGATAATAGCCGCACAATGATGGAGACAGTAAATCCTTTGTTGCGATAATTGCATTGGGGTTGCCGTTTCACGTCTAATAGATTTCAGACCACCAATTAGTAGTGGATTAGCACTGTCGTAACTAGTCAACTATAGAGTATAAGACTTAACCAAAGACGCTGAACTTGAATCTATAATCTGTCGCTACGAAAATTACTTCAATCTTGTCAGAAAATGTTCTTGTTGTTTTGAACATAAATTAAATTCAACAATTTGATCTAATTCTCATTACTGTTTAAAAATATTAAAGCAATTTTAAAACGATCCTCCAGTACAAGGTAAAATTGCCTGTATACATACATTGAAGAGTTTAATTAACAATAACTGAAGTATCATTAACCCTTACCTCATTTTGGTGTTGTGGTAGCGACTGGTAATCCTTTCCGAACTAACTCTATCAACATAATTCGTGTTTAAGACATAATTATGAATTCTCACTACACGCCCACGCCGGGAACAATCCGGTCAGGCAAGTTGTATGCGGCACACGTTACTTCGTTAAAGAACAGAAGGGACAACGGACAGGTATACACAAACATACATAAACTTTAAATACGTTATTTTTATTTATTTCATTTATTTGTGGATATTTTTCACTACACTATAGAATAATCACATACATCTTTTTCAATCATTTTATACATTTTCTTTTGATATGTTTCTTTAAATACAGTCTTTTAATAAGGATTATAATGAGTAAAGCGCCCAAACTTTGGGGTATCTTTTAGGGGTGATGTTATTTAATATTATTAAAATAAAAAACACAACCTTCGGAAACTAATCAAAACAATTAACAATTCCCACTGTGTAAATATGTACTTATGTATTAATATAGAACAAACGTCACAGAACAATGTTCATTAGTTTGTAAACTGCAATGTAATATTTCAAGTTTGATGCAGACCATCGGATTTAGTGCAGCTTTTAATTATTTTCGTGTACAAATGTAAAATTCGTCCGTACTGTGTGTCCAATGTTTCGCGCACACGGACCCACTGCTAATTAACACTGGATTACTGAACGACCCGTGTCTGCCCATTCAATGTTTGTCGGATTCGAAGACAAAGCAAATAACTCGCATTGCATCACATACTAACCATTTACAATTTGTGGCTATTATAAGTATGAACTTAACTTATATAATGTAAGTTAGTTTGGAAAACGGAATATTGCATTTGTAAGTATTAGATGAGTTAAAGTGCTATTTCATTTATGTTAAGATGTTTTAACTAAAATAATTCTTATTTTGCAGCATACATAGCAGAAGATCGTAAAATATTGCAATTGCAAGCGGGAAAGCTCTTGACATTGTGAATTTTCTAGAGCATAAATCATACATAAAACACTAAATCAATAACATCATATTAGAAAGCAATGAATCTAGTTTTGTATTCCGCGCGGAGCGGGCCCGGCCGCAAATAACAGAAAGAGCAAGTCCTGGGGGCATCGCTTTAGCTTTTCAATTTCCCTTTCAGAATTATTCGTGCTAATCGAATACGACCGCCGGGGTCTGGGGACGCGATCGCGATGATTCATTCATGAGACTAATGTGCCACTTCGACCCAACTTACACTATTATTGGAAACATTACTTTATTATTTACCTTATACTTTAGTATTTTTATGACTTCTACTAAGTAAAGTTTCCAATTGAGTTAAGTTTTAGTTGAGTAATTAGTAGAGTAATAAAAGCGTATACCATAGTTGAAAGTTCAATCGTTGGATATGTTATTCTTCGATGACAAAACATTTCGAGGCCAAGCATGGAGTTAAATTTTGCGTGTTGTTCTAGAATAAAAAATAAATGATCTGATCTATTACTGTCTGTTATTATAAATACGGCGATAATTAAATGCATTTCTAAACCGAAAATATCAAATAATGTTCTGCATGTACCTGAAAATTGCAGTACGTGGATTTTTATAAAATAATAAACCGTATAAAATGGATACAATTAAAACATTTTACATAATTAATTATTGTCATTTATACAATTAAGAAAAATAACATTTCCTTTCGAAGGTGCATACGTATTCGTGAAACTCTTATCAACGTATGTATTTTATACTCGTATTGTTTTTAAGCAATCACCAAGATCGTACCCACATCTACCGCGAAGAACATTAATTACAAATGATATTGCCTTGAGAATATTTTAATACAGCACTCATCTTTCATAAAATATAGAGAGCTTTTGTTTAGCATTGGAAGGCAGGCGCGATGAGGACGCAAATGACGACGCGCGAGGTATTGTCGCCCATTAATGAGCCCGGCTGAGCGGACAGCCGTGCGGAAGAGGAAAATTAAACTCCTGGGCCTGAGGCTTGTTTTCATAACTCCACACCCGATTATTCTGCAATCATTTGCAAATAGAGCATTGTAGTGTGCCAATCATTTTTATGAATTATATGATTCGAATCTGACTATAAAAAAATCTAATTTGTTTTAAGCATCGACGATTAAAAATCATTAATAGAATCGATAATATTGTAACCATAGTAGCTACCATTTACATTATAGACGTCGGTACTTTTAAACAATGACAAAGGATTTTTTAAATTTAAAATAATCAAGGCCCGTAAAATGAGTCTTTATTCACAATGGGAAAGGTCTATAGGGTATTGCTAAAATTTTAATTTGCTTTCCGAAATTACTTGTGAGATAATCGAGCATACGTCGAGGGACTCTCGAATCACAGTCCCCTATATGTTACTCGTCAGTACTTACTCACTTGTGTTCAAACGTAATTAGAACGATGAAATTTTTCTACATTCCCTATACATTTTTTTAACGTATTAACGTTTTTAATTACTTATAGTTAACCAATTATAAGTTATTAAATACGTTAATTCTAAACATCGAATATTCTATCAACTTTGTTTAAATACATACCATTTAAGAATAATTTTTGTATCTATCTTGTATCAATTTAATTTTAATTCAATTATTTTTTGTTTTCTATTTTAATCGATTAAACCAGAATTAAAATAGGTAAAGTTATTATAAAAATATATTTAATTATTAATTTAAAAACTTATAATGCATGTAACACGCCAGTTTAAAACTGAAATAAGTTTTTATGCATGGTAAAGTCGGTAAGTTATCGCAGGCCGGTGTGGGGGTAAAGCGCGACAGTCGGCTGCTGATTGTAAAACGCTCACAGACGAAGCCTATTCGATTTCACGGCTCGCCGCGTTCGATATTTATTGTCATCGGTGCAGTTGTACGACACGGTACCTACTGAACCGCGCTGAAAAATCTCCGCCGAAATCGGATGGAAACATTTCGACAGATCCTCAGCTGCTCGGATGACTATTAACAGAAAACTTTGTACTGAAAATTGAAAACCGACCGAATAACGCTCTTGCTTTTCGGCTAGATTAAAAATATCAAATTCGCGTCCTGTCTCGTTAGTAAAATGTAATGCCACCTGACGATTTATCACGCGTACGTGACGCGAACTTCGCGAAACGAACCTGCTTTAAATCTGTCACATTACAAAAGAAACGAGCAATGCGCATTTCTTAAAGATAATAACGTCTCTACGGTATGTAGTAGTAAGA